>JAUJYP020000370.1:0-143178 GCA_030674075.2 Linum usitatissimum | reverse complement strand
GTGTACGTACCGAATACTTTGTGATAGTTCGGGTTGGGATTGATTATTCATAGGTAATTTTAAAAAGGTGGACTCAAATTTTTCTCGGCTACCTACGTACCAAATAAATTGTAATCAAAGTCGGTGTAGTTGGGGTTCGAGATTGATTATTAATAGGTATTTTTTATTAAAGGCGGACTCGAGCCTTTCTCGGTTGGTTATGTACCTAATATTTTGGGCTCAAAGTCCTCGTATTTCGGGGTTGGAGATTGATTATCCATAGGTATCTTTTTCAACAAGTGTCAAGCCTTTCACGGTTGTACGTACCGAATACTTTGTGATCAAAGTCCGCGTAGTTCGGGTTGGGATTGATTATTCATAGGTAATTTTAAAAAGGTGGACTCAAATTTTTCTCGGCCACCTACGTACCAAATAAGTTGTAATCAAAGTCCGTGTAGTTGGGGTTCGAGATTGATTATTAATAGGTATTTTTTATTAAAGGCGGACTCGAGCCTTTCTTGTCTATGTACCCAATACTTTGGGCTCAAAGTCCGCGTATTTTGCGGGTTGGAGATTGTTATCCATAGGTATCTTTTTCAACAAGTAGAGTCAAGCCTTTCACAGGTGTGTACGTACCGAATACTTTGTGATCAAAGTCCGCGTAGTTCGGGTTGGGATTGATTATTCATAGGTAATTTTAAAAAAGGTGGACTCAAATTTTTCTCGGCTACCTACGTACCAAATAAGTTGTAATCAAAGTCCGTGTAGTTGGGGTTCGAGATTGATTATTAATAGGTATTTTTTATTAAAGGCGGACTCGAGCCTTTCTTTGTTCCTATGTACCCAATATTTTGGGCTCAAAGTCCTCGTATTTTGGGGTTGGAGATTGTTATCCATAGGTATCTTTTTCAACAAGTAGAGTCAAGCCTTTCACACTGTACGTACCGAATACTTTGTGATCAAAGTCCGCGTAGTTCGGGTTGGGATTGATTATTCATAGGTAATTTTAAAAAGGTGGACTCAAATTTTTCTCGGCTACCTACGTACCAAATAAGTTGTAATCAAAGTCCGTGTAGTTGGGGTTCGAGATTGATTATTAATAGGTATTTTTTATTAAAGGCGGACTCGAGCCTTTCTTTGTTCCTATGTACCCAATATTTTGGGCTCAAAGTCCGCGTAGTTTTGGGGTTGGAGATTTGTTATCCATAGGTATCTTTTTCAACAAGTAGAGTCAAGCCTTTCACAAATGTGTACGTACCGAATACTTTGTGATCAAAGTCCGCGTAGTTCGGGTTGGGATTGATTATTCATAGGTAATTTTAAAAAGGTGGACTCAAATTTTTCTCGGCTACCTACGTACCAAATAAATTGTAATCAAAGTCGGTGTAGTTGGGGTTCGAGATTGATTATTAATAGGTATTTTTTATTAAAAGCGGACTCGAGCCTTTCTTTGTTCCTATGTACCCAATATTTTGGGATCAAAGTCCGCGTATTTTGGGGTTGGAGATTGATTATCCATAGGTATCTTTTTCAAAAGTAGAGTCAAGCCTTTCACACTGTGTACGTACCGAATACTTTGTGATCAAAGTCCGCGTAGTTCGGGTTGGGATTGATTATTCATAGGTAATTTTAAAAAGGTGGACTCAAATTTTTCTCGGCTACCTACGTACCAAATAAGTTGTAATCAAAGTCCGTGTAGTTGGGCTTCGAGATTGATTATTAATAGGTATTTTTTATTAAAGGCGGAGTCGAGCCTTTCTTTGTTGGCTACATACCCAATACTTTGGGATCAAAGTCCGCGTAGTTCGGCAGGTTGGAGATTTTTTATCCATAGGTATCTTTTTCAACAAGTAGAGTCAAGCCTTTCACTTGTGTACGTACCGAATACTTTGTGATCAAAGTCCGCGTAGTTCGGGTTGGGATTGATTATTCATAGGTAATTTTAAAAAGGTGGACTCAAATTTTTCTCGGCTACCTACGTACCAAATAAGTTGTAATCAAAGTCCGTGTAGTTGGGGTTCGAGATTGATTATTAATAGGTATTTTTTATTAAAGGCGGACTCGAGCCTTTCTTTGTTCCTACATACCCAATATTTTGGGATCAAAGTCCGCGTATTTTGGGGTTGGAGATTGATTATCCATAGGTATCTTTTTCAACAAGTAGAGTCAAGCCTTTCACAGTGTACGTACCGAATACTTTGTGATCAAAGTCCGCGTAGTTCGGGTTGGGATTGATTATTCATAGGTAATTTTAAAAAGGTGGACTCAAATTTTTCTCGGCTACCTACGTACCAAATAAGTTGTAATCAAAGTCCGTGTAGTTGGGGTTCGAGATTGATTATTAATAGGTATTTTTTATTAAAGGCGGACTCGAGCCTTTCTTTGTTGCCTATGTACCCAATATTTTGGGCTCAAAGTCGTAGTTCGGGGTTGGAGATTTGTTATCCATAGGTATCTTTTTCAACAAGTAGAGTCAAGCCTTTCACAACGTGTACGTACCGAATACTTTGTGATCAAAGTCCGCGTAGTTCGGGTTGGGATTGATTATTCATAGGTAATTTTAAAAAGGTGGACTCAAATTTTTCTCGGCTACCTACGTACCAAATAAATTGTAATCAAAGTCCGTGTAGTTGGGGTTCGAGATTGATTATTAATAGGTATTTTTTATTAAAGGCGGACTCGAGCCTTTCTTTGTTCCTATGTACCCAATATTTTGGGCTCAAAGTCCGCGTAGTTTGGGGTTGGAGATTGTTATCCATAGGTATCTTTTTCAACAAGTAGAGTCAAGCCTTTCACAACTGTGTACGTACCGAATACTTTGTGATCAAAGTCCGCGTAGTTCGGGTTGGGATTGATTATTCATAGGTAATTTTAAAAAGGTGGACTCAAATTTTTCTCGGCTACCTACGTACCAAATAAGTTGTAATCAAAGTCCGTGTAGTTGGGGTTCGAGATTGATTATTAATAGGTATTTTTTATTAAAGGCGGACTCGAGCCTTTCTTTGTTGCCTATGTACCCAATATTTTGGGATCAAAGTCCGCGTATTTTGGGGTTGGAGATTGTTATCCATAGGTATCTTTTTCAACAAGTAGAGTCAAGCCTTTCACATTGTGTACGTACCGAATACTTTGTGATCAAAGTCCGCGTAGTTCGGGTTGGGATTGATTATTCATAGGTAATTTTAAAAAGGTGGACTCAAATTTTTCTCGGCTACCTACGTACCAAATAAGTTGTAATCAAAGTCCGTGTAGTTGGGGTTCGAGATTGATTATTAATAGGTATTTTTTATTAAAGGCGGACTCGAGCCTTTCTTTGTTGCCTATGTACCTAATATTTTGGGCTCAAAGTCCGCGTAGTTCGGCGGGTTGGAGATTTGTTATCCATAGGTATCTTTTTCAACAAGTAGAGTCAAGCCTTTCACATGTGTACGTACCGAATACTTTGTGATCAAAGTCCGCGTAGTTCGGGTTGGGATTGATTATTCATAGGTAATTTTAAAAAGGTGGACTCAAATTTTTCTCGGCTACCTACGTACCAAATAAGTTGTAATCAAAGTCCGTGTAGTTGGGGTTCGAGATTGATTATTAATAGGTATTTTTTATTAAAGGCGGACTCGAGCCTTTCTTTGTTGCCTATGTACCCAATATTTTGGGATCAAAGTCCGCGTAGTTCGGGGGTTGGAGATTTGTTATCCATAGGTATCTTTTTCAACAAGTAGAGTCAAGCCTTTCACAATTGTGTACCGAATACTTTGTGATCAAAGTCCGCGTAGTTCGGGTTGGGATTGATTATTCATAGGTAATTTTAAAAAGGTGGACTCAAATTTTTCTCGGCTACCTACGTACCAAATAAGTTGTAATCAAAGTCCGTGTAGTTGGGGTTCGAGATTGATTATTAATAGGTATTTTTTATTAAAGGCGGACTCGAGCCTTTCTTTGTTCCTATGTACCCAATATTTTGGGATCAAAGTCCGCGTAGTTCGGGGTTGGAGATTGTTATCCATAGGTATCTTTTTCAACAAGTAGAGTCAAGCCTTTCACTGTGTACGTACCGAATACTTTGTGATCAAAGTCCGCGTAGTTCGGGTTGGGATTGATTATTCATAGGTAATTTTAAAAAGGTGGACTCAAATTTTTCTCGGCTACCTACGTACCAAATAAGTTGTAATCAAAGTCCGTGTAGTTGGGGTTCGAGATTGATTATTAATAGGTATTTTTTATTAAAGGCGGACTCGAGCCTTTCTCGGTTCCTACATACCCAATACTTTGGGATCAAAGTCCTCGTATTTTGGGGTTGGAGATTGATTATCCATAGGTATCTTTTTCAACAAGTAGAGTCAAGCCTTTCACAGTGTGTACGTACCGAATACTTTGTGATCAAAGTCCGCGTAGTTCGGGTTGGGATTGATTATTCATAGGTAATTTTAAAAAGGTGGACTCAAATTTTTCTCGGCTACCTACGTACCAAATAAGTTGTAATCAAAGTCCGTGTAGTTGGGGTTCGAGATTGATTATTAATAGGTATTTTTTATTAAAGGCGGACTCGAGCCTTTCTTTGTTGCCTATGTACCTAATATTTTGGGCTCAAAGTCCGCGTAGTTCGGCGGGTTGGAGATTTGTTATCCATAGGTATCTTTTTCAACAAGTAGAGTCAAGCCTTTCACATGTGTACGTACCGAATACTTTGTGATCAAAGTCCGCGTAGTTCGGGTTGGGATTGATTATTCATAGGTAATTTTAAAAAGGTGGACTCAAATTTTTCTCGGCTACCTACGTACCAAATAAGTTGTAATCAAAGTCCGTGTAGTTGGGGTTCGAGATTGATTATTAATAGGTATTTTTTATTAAAGGCGGACTCGAGCCTTTCTTTGCTTCTATGTACCTAATATTTTGGGATCAAAGTCCGCGTAGTTCGGCGGGTTGGAGATTTGTTATCCATAGGTATCTTTTTCAACAAGTAGAGTCAAGCCTTTCACGGTGTGTACGTACCGAATACTTTGTGATCAAAGTCCGCGTAGTTCGGGTTGGGATTGATTATTCATAGGTAATTTTAAAAAGGTGGACTCAAATTTTTCTCGGCTACCTACGTACCAAATAAGTTGTAATCAAAGTCCGTGTAGTTGGGGTTCGAGATTGATTATTAATAGGTATTTTTTATTAAAGGCGGACTCGAGCCTTTCTTTGTTGCCTATGTACCTAATATTTTGGGCTCAAAGTCCGCGTAGTTCGGCGGGTTGGAGATTTGTTATCCATAGGTATCTTTTTCAACAAGTAGAGTCAAGCCTTTCACAGTGTACGTACCGAATACTTTGTGATCAAAGTCCGCGTAGTTCGGGTTGGGATTGATTATTCATAGGTAATTTTAAAAAGGTGGACTCAAATTTTTCTCGGCTACCTACGTACCAAATAAGTTGTAATCAAAGTCCGTGTAGTTGGGGTTCGAGATTGATTATTAATAGGTATTTTTTATTAAAGGCGGACTCGAGCCTTTCTCGGCTTCCTACCCCAATACTTTGGGATCAAAGTCCTCGTATTTTGGGGTTGGAGATTGATTATCCATAGGTATCTTTTTCAACAAGTAGAGTCAAGCCTTTCACAATTGTGTACGTACCGAATACTTTGTGATCAAAGTCCGCGTAGTTCGGGTTGGGATTGATTATTCATAGGTAATTTTAAAAAGGTGGACTCAAATTTTTCTCGGCTACCTACGTACCAAATAAGTTGTAATCAAAGTCCGTGTAGTTGGGGTTCGAGATTGATTATTAATAGGTATTTTTTATTAAAGGCGGACTCGAGCCTTTCTTTGTTCCTATGTACCCAATATTTTGGGATCAAAGTCCGCGTAGTTTTGGGGTTGGAGATTGTTATCCATAGGTATCTTTTTCAACAAGTAGAGTCAAGCCTTTCACCTGTGTACGTACCGAATACTTTGTGATCAAAGTCCGCGTAGTTCGGGTTGGGATTGATTATTCATAGGTAATTTTAAAAAGGTGGACTCAAATTTTTCTCGGCTACCTACGTACCAAATAAGTTGTAATCAAAGTCCGTGTAGTTGGGGTTCGAGATTGATTATTAATAGGTATTTTTTTATTAAAGGCGGACTCGAGCCTTTCTTTGTTGCATATGTACCCAATACTTTGGGATCAAAGTCCTCGTATTTTGGGGTTGGAGATTGATTATCCATAGGTATCTTTTTCAACAAGTAAAGTCAAGCCTTTCACATGTGTACGTACCGAATACTTTGTGATCAAAGTCCGCGTAGTTCGGGTTGGGATTGATTATTCATAGGTAATTTTAAAAAGGTGGACTCAAATTTTTCTCGGCTACCTACGTACCAAATAAGTTGTAATCAAAGTCCGTGTAGTTGGGGTTCGAGATTGATTATTAATAGGTATTTTTTATTAAAGGCGGACTCGAGCCTTTCTTTGTTCCTATGTACCTAATATTTTGGGCTCAAAGTCCGCGTAGTTCGGCGGGTTGGAGATTTGTTATCCATAGGTATCTTTTTCAACAAGTAGAGTCAAGCCTTTCACTGTGTACGTACCGAATACTTTGTGATCAAAGTCCGCGTAGTTCGGGTTGGGATTGATTATTCATAGGTAATTTTAAAAAGGTGGACTCAAATTTTTCTCGGCTACCTACGTACCAAATAAGTTGTAATCAAAGTCCGTGTAGTTGGGGTTCGAGATTGATTATTAATAGGTATTTTTTATTAAAGGCGGACTCGAGCCTTTCTTTGTTGCCTATGTACCTAATATTTTGGGCTCAAAGTCCGCGTAGTTCGGCGGGTTGGAGATTTGTTATCCATAGGTATCTTTTTCAACAAGTAGAGTCAAGCCTTTCACTTGTGTACGTACCGAATACTTTGTGATCAAAGTCCGCGTAGTTCGGGTTGGGATTGATTATTCATAGGTAATTTTAAAAAAGGTGGACTCAAATTTTTCTCGGCTACCTACGTACCAAATAAGTTGTAATCAAAGTCCGTGTAGTTGGGGTTCGAGATTGATTATTAATAGGTATTTTTTATTAAAGGCGGACTCGAGCCTTTCTTTGTTCCTATGTACCCAATATTTTGGGATCAAAGTCCGCGTATTTTGGGGTTGGAGATTGTTATCCATAGGTATCTTTTTCAACAAGTAGAGTCAAGCCTTTCACTGTGTACGTACCGAATACTTTGTGATCAAAGTCCGCGTAGTTCGGGTTGGGATTGATTATTCATAGGTAATTTTAAAAAGGTGGACTCAAATTTTTCTCGGCTACCTACGTACCAAATAAGTTGTAATCAAAGTCCGTGTAGTTGGGGTTCGAGATTGATTATTAATAGGTATTTTTTATTAAAGGCGGACTCGAGCCTTTCTTTGTTCCTATGTACCCAATACTTTGGGATCAAAGTCCTCGGGGGTTGGAGATTTGTTATCCATAGGTATCTTTTTCAACAAGTAGAGTCAAGCCTTTCACATTGTGTACGTACCGAATACTTTGTGATCAAAGTCCGCGTAGTTCGGGTTGGGATTGATTATTCATAGGTAATTTTAAAAAGGTGGACTCAAATTTTTCTCGGCTACCTACGTACCAAATAAGTTGTAATCAAAGTCCGTGTAGTTGGGGTTCGAGATTGATTATTAATAGGTATTTTTTATTAAAGGCGGACTCGAGCCTTTCTTTGTTGCCTATGTACCCAATATTTTGGGCTCAAAGTCCGCGTAGTTCGGCGGGTTGGAGATTTGTTATCCATAGGTATCTTTTTCAACAAGTAGAGTCAAGCCTTTCACCTGTGTACGTACCGAATACTTTGTGATCAAAGTCCGCGTAGTTCGGGTTGGGATTGATTATTCATAGGTAATTTTAAAAAGGTGGACTCAAATTTTTCTCGGCTACCTACGTACCAAATAAGTTGTAATCAAAGTCCGTGTAGTTGGGGTTCGAGATTGATTATTAATAGGTATTTTTTATTAAAGGCGGACTCGAGCCTTTCTTGGCCTACATACCCAATACTTTGGGATCAAAGTCCTCGTATTTTGGGGTTGGAGATTGATTATCCATAGGTATCTTTTTCAACAAGTAGAGTCAAGCCTTTCACAGTGTACGTACCGAATACTTTGTGATCAAAGTCCGCGTAGTTCGGGTTGGGATTGATTATTCATAGGTAATTTTAAAAAGGTGGACTCAAATTTTTCTCGGCTACCTACGTACCAAATAAGTTGTAATCAAAGTCCGTGTAGTTGGGGTTCGAGATTGATTATTAATAGGTATTTTTTATTAAAGGCGGACTCGAGCCTTTCTTTGTTGCCTATGTACCCAATATTTTGGGTCAAAGTTCGGGGGTTGGAGATTTGTTATCCATAGGTATCTTTTTCAACAAGTAGAGTCAAGCCTTTCACTTGTGTACGTACCGAATACTTTGTGATCAAAGTCCGCGTAGTTCGGGTTGGGATTGATTATTCATAGGTAATTTTAAAAAGGTGGACTCAAATTTTTCTCGGCTACCTACGTACCAAATAAGTTGTAATCAAAGTCCGTGTAGTTGGGGTTCGAGATTGATTATTAATAGGTATTTTTTATTAAAGGCGGACTCGAGCCTTTCTTTGTTCCTATGTACCTAATATTTTGGGCTCAAAGTCCGCGTAGTTCGGGGTTGGAGATTTGTTATCCATAGGTATCTTTTTCAACAAGTAGAGTCAAGCCTTTCACAGTGTACGTACCGAATACTTTGTGATCAAAGTCCGCGTAGTTCGGGTTGGGATTGATTATTCATAGGTAATTTTAAAAAGGTGGACTCAAATTTTTCTCGGCTACCTACGTACCAAATAAGTTGTAATCAAAGTCCGTGTAGTTGGGGTTCGAGATTGATTATTAATAGGTATTTTTTATTAAAGGCGGACTCGAGCCTTTCTCGGTTCCTACATACCCAATACTTTGGGATCAAAGTCCTCGTATTTTCGGGTTGGAGATTGATTATCCATAGGTATCTTTTTCAACAAGTAGAGTCAAGCCTTTCACAATGTGTACGTACCGAATACTTTGTGATCAAAGTCCGCGTAGTTCGGGTTGGGATTGATTATTCATAGGTAATTTTAAAAAAGGTGGACTCAAATTTTTCTCGGCTACCTACGTACCAAATAAGTTGTAATCAAAGTCCGTGTAGTTGGGGTTCGAGATTGATTATTAATAGGTATTTTTTATTAAAGGCGGACTCGAGCCTTTCTTTGTTGGCTATGTACCTAATATTTTGGGCTCAAAGTCCGCGTAGTTCGGCGGGTTGGAGATTTGTTATCCATAGGTATCTTTTTCAACAAGTAGAGTCAAGCCTTTCACCGTGTACGTACCGAATACTTTGTGATCAAAGTCCGCGTAGTTCGGGTTGGGATTGATTATTCATAGGTAATTTTAAAAAGGTGGACTCAAATTTTTCTCGGCTACCTACGTACCAAATAAGTTGTAATCAAAGTCCGTGTAGTTGGGGTTCGAGATTGATTATTAATAGGTATTTTTTATTAAAGGCGGACTCGAGCCTTTCTTTGTTCCTATGTACCCAATACTTTGGGATCAAAGTCCTCGTATTTTGGGGTTGGAGATTGATTATCCATAGGTATCTTTTTCAACAAGTAGAGTCAAGCCTTTCACATGTGTACGTACCGAATACTTTGTGATCAAAGTCCGCGTAGTTCGGGTTGGGATTGATTATTCATAGGTAATTTTAAAAAGGTGGACTCAAATTTTTCTCGGCTACCTACGTACCAAATAAGTTGTAATCAAAGTCCGTGTAGTTGGGGTTCGAGATTGATTATTAATAGGTATTTTTTATTAAAGGCGGACTCGAGCCTTTCTTTGTTGGCTATGTACCTAATATTTTGGGCTCAAAGTCCGCGTAGTTCGGCGGGTTGGAGATTTGTTATCCATAGGTATCTTTTTCAACAAGTAGAGTCAAGCCTTTCACATGTGTACGTACCGAATACTTTGTGATCAAAGTCCGCGTAGTTCGGGTTGGGATTGATTATTCATAGGTAATTTTAAAAAGGTGGACTCAAATTTTTCTCGGCTACCTACGTACCAAATAAGTTGTAATCAAAGTCCGTGTAGTTGGGGTTCGAGATTGATTATTAATAGGTATTTTTTATTAAAGGCGGACTCGAGCCTTTCTTTGTTGCCTATGTACCTAATATTTTGGGCTCAAAGTCCGCGTAGTTCGGGGTTGGAGATTTGTTATCCATAGGTATCTTTTTCAACAAGTAGAGTCAAGCCTTTCACTGTACGTACCGAATACTTTGTGATCAAAGTCCGCGTAGTTCGGGTTGGGATTGATTATTCATAGGTAATTTTAAAAAGGTGGACTCAAATTTTTCTCGGCTACCTACGTACCAAATAAGTTGTAATCAAAGTCCGTGTAGTTGGGGTTCGAGATTGATTATTAATAGGTATTTTTTATTAAAGGCGGACTCGAGCCTTTCTTTGGCCTATGTACCTAATATTTTGGGCTCAAAGTCCGCGTAGTTCGGCGGGTTGGAGATTTGTTATCCATAGGTATCTTTTTCAACAAGTAGAGTCAAGCCTTTCACGTGTACGTACCGAATACTTTGTGATCAAAGTCCGCGTAGTTCGGGTTGGGATTGATTATTCATAGGTAATTTTAAAAAGGTGGACTCAAATTTTTCTCGGCTACCTACGTACCAAATAAGTTGTAATCAAAGTCCGTGTAGTTGGGGTTCGAGATTGATTATTAATAGGTATTTTTTATTAAAGGCGGACTCGAGCCTTTCTTTGTTGCCTATGTACCTAATATTTTGGGTCAAAGTTCGGCGGGTTGGAGATTTGTTATCCATAGGTATCTTTTTCAACAAGTAGAGTCAAGCCTTTCACGTGTACGTACCGAATACTTTGTGATCAAAGTCCGCGTAGTTCGGGTTGGGATTGATTATTCATAGGTAATTTTAAAAAGGTGGACTCAAATTTTTCTCGGCTACCTACGTACCAAATAAGTTGTAATCAAAGTCCGTGTAGTTGGGGTTCGAGATTGATTATTAATAGGTATTTTTTATTAAAGGCGGACTCGAGCCTTTCTTTGTTGCCTATGTACCTAATATTTTGGGCTCAAAGTCAGCGTAGTTCGGCGGGTTGGAGATTTGTTATCCATAGCTATCTTTTTCAACAAGTAGAGTGAAGCCTTTCACGTGTTGTACGTTCCGAATACTTTGTGATCAAAGTCCGCGTGGTGCGGGTTGGGATTGAGTTATTCATAGATAATTTTAAAAAAGGTGGACTCAGATTTTTCTCGGCCACGTACGTACCAAATAAGTTGTAATCAAAGTCCACGTGTAGTTGGGGACTACATTGATTATTAATAGGCCCATTTTACTTAAGGCGGTTTCGAACATCTCACTGTTGTCTATATACCTAATATTTTGGGCTCAACCAAACCGTAGTTCCGGGTTGGAGATTTGTTATCCATAGGTATCTTTTTCAACAAGTAGAGTCATGCCCTTCACAGTTGTGTACGTATCAAAAACTTTGTGATCAAATTCAGCGTAGTTCAGGTTGGGATTGATTATTCACAGAGTAATTTTAAAAAGGTGGACTCAAATTTTTCTCGGCCACCTATGTACCAGAATAAGTTGTAATCAAAGTCCGTGTAGTCGGGGTTCAAGATTGATTATTAATAGGTATTTTTTTATTAAAAGCGGACTCGAACCTTTCTCGCTTGACTGTGTACGTGATACTGTGGGATGGGAGTCATCATATTCTTGGAAGGTTGGAGATTTGTTATCCATAGGTATCTTTTTCGACAAGTAGAGTCAAGCCTTTCACACTGTGTATAGTACTTAAGTACTTGGTGATCAAACTCCGCATAGTTCGGAATTGGAATTGGTTATTCATAGATAATTTTAAAAAGGTGGACTACGTTTTTCTCGACTACCTGAGGGCCAAGTAATTTGTAATCAAAGTCGGTGTTGTTGGGGTTAGAACATTGATTATTAATCGGTCCATTTTTAATTAAATGCGGACTCGACCCTTTCTTTATTTATTGACCCCCAACCTTTTGGGCTCAAAGTCCGCGAACCGTGGTGTTGGACATTGGTTATCGATAGGTATCTTTTTCAACAAGTCGACTCAAGCTTTTCACATCTGTGCATGCCGAATACTTTGTGATCAAAGTCCGCATCGCTTTCGAGTTGGGATTGATTATTCATAGGCAAGTTTTAAAAAGGTGGACTCAAATCTTTCTCGGTTATCTACGTACCCAATAAGTTGTAATCAGAGTCGGTGTAGTTAAACTTCGTTTGATTGATTATTAATGGGTTATTTCTTCTCTTAAAGACGGACTCCCAGACATTCTCGGGTTCCACACATACCCAATACTTTGGGATAGTCCCCTTAGTCGGGTTGGAGATTGGTTATCCATAGGTATCTTTTTCATTTACAAGTAGAGTCAAGCCTTTCACCTTAGTTGGTGCGTATAGAAAACTTCCTGTGATCAAATTCCGCGTAGTTCGGGTTGGGATTGATTATTCATAGGTAATTTTAAAAAAGGTGGACTCAAATTTTCTCGGACACCTACGTACCAAATAGGTTGTAATCAAAGTCCAGTGTAGTGGGGGTTCAAGTTTTGATTATTAATAGGTATTTTTTATTAAAAGCGGACTCGAGGCTTTCTCGGAAGACTACATACCCAATACTTTGGGATCAAAGTCCTCGTATTTCGGGGTTGGAGATTGATTATCCATAGGTATCTTTTTCAACTAGTAGAGTCAAGCCTTTCACACGTGTACGTACCGAATACTTTGTGATCAAAGTCCGCGTGGTTCGGGTTGGGATTGATTATTCATAGGTAATTTTAAAAAGGTGGACTCAAATTTTTCTCGGCTACCTACATTACCAAATAAATTGTAATCAAAGTCAGTGTTGTTGGGGTTCGACATTGATTATTAATAGGTATTTTTTATTAAATGCGGACTCGAACCTTTCTTTGTTCCCATGTACCCAATATTTTGGGCTCGAAGTCCGCGTAGTTCCGGTGTTGGACATTGGTTATCCATAGGTATCTTTTTCAACAAGATGGACTCAGGCCTTTCACCTGTGTACGTACCGAAAACTTTGTGATCAAAGTCCGCGTACTTCGGGTTGGGATTGATTATTCATAGGTAATTTTAAAAAAGGTGGACTCAAATCTTTCTCGGCTACCTACGTACCCAATAATTTGTAATCAGAGTCGGTGTAGTTGGGCTTCGTGATTGATTATTAATAGGTATTTCTTTTTTAAAAGCGGACTCGAGCCATTCTCGGTTTCCTACCAATACCAAATACTTTGGGATCAAAGTCCTCGTATTTTGGAAGGTTGGAGATTGATTATCCATAGGTATCTTTTTCAACAAGTAGAGTCAAGCCTTTCACATTGTGTACGTACCGAAAACTTTGTGATCAAATTCCGCGTAGTTCGGGTTGGGATTGATTATTCATAGGTAATTTTAAACAAGGTGGACTTAAATTTTTCTCGGCCACCTATGTACCAAATAAGTTGTAATCAAAGTCCGTGTAGTTGGGGTTCGAGATTGATTATTAATAGGTATTTTTTTATTAAAGGCGGACTCGAGCCTTTCTTTGTTACCTATGTACCTAGTATTTTGGGGTCAAAGTCCGCGTAGTTTCGGGGGTTGGAGATTTGTTATCCATAGATATCTTTTTCAACAGGTAGAGTCAAGCCTTTCACATTTGTGTACGTGCAGAATACTTTGTGATCAAAGTCCGCGTGGTGCGGGTTGGGATTGATTATTCATAGGTAATTTTAAAAAAGGTGGACTCAAATTTTTCTCGGCCACGTACGTACCAAATAAGTTGTAATCAAAGTCAGTGTAGTTGGGGTTCGAGATTGATTATTAATAGGTATTTTTTATTAAAGGCGGACTCGAGCCTTTCTTTGTTGTCTATGTACCCAATACTTTGGGCTCAAAGTCCTCGTAGTTCGGGGGTTGGAGATTTGTTATCCATAGGTATCCTTTTTCAACAAGTAGAGTCATGCCCTTCACGGCTATGTACGTACCGAAAACTTTGTGATCAAATTACGCGTAGTTCGGGTTGGGATTGATTATTCATAGGTAATTTTAAAAAAGGTGGACTCAAAATTTTTCTCGGCCACCTACGTACCAAATAAGTTGTAATCAAAGTCCGTGTAATTGGGGTTCGAGATTGATTATTAATAGGTATTTTTTATTAAAGGCGGACTCGAGCCTTTCTTTGTTGCCTATGTACCTAATATTTTGGGTTCAATGTCCCCGTAGTTCGGCGGGTTGGAGATTTGTTATCCATAGGTATCTTTTTCAACAAGTAGAGTCAAGCCTTTCACGAGTTTAGTGTACGTGCAGAATACTTTGTGATCAAAGTCCGCGTGGTGCGGGTTGGGATTGATTATTCATAGGTAATTTTAAAAAAGGTGGACTCAAATTTTTCTCGGCCACGTACGTACCAAATAATTTGTAATCAAAGTCCGTGTAGTTGGGGTTCGAGTTTGATTATTAATAGGTATTTTTTTATTAAAAGCGGACTCGAGCCTTTCTCTGCTTCCTACGTACCCAATACTTTGGGATCAAAGTCCTCGTATTTTCGGGGTTGGAGATTGGTTATCCATAGGTATCTTTTTCAACAAGTAGAGTCAAGCCTTTCACAGGTGTACGTACCGAATACTTTGTGATCAAAGTCCGCGTACTTCGGGTTGGGATTGATTATTCATAGGTAAGTTTTAAAAAAGGTGGACTCAAATCTTTCTCGGTTATCTACGTACCCAATAATTTGTAATCAAGGTCGGTGTAGTTGGGCTTTGTGATTGATTATTAATAGGTATTTCTTTTCTTTTTAAAAGCGGACTCGAGCCATTCTCGGGTTCCTACATACCCAATACTTTGGGATCGAAGTCCTCGTATTTTGGGGTTGGAGATTGATTATCCATAGGTATCTTTTTCAACAAGTAGAGTCAAGCCTTTCACTTGCTGTGTACGTACCGAAAACTTTGTGATCAAATTCCGCGTAGTTCGGGTTGGGATTGATTATTCATAGGTAATTTTAAAAAACGTGGACTCAAATTTTTCTCGGCCTACGTACCAAATAAGTTGTAATCAAAGTCCGTGTAGTTGGGGTTCGAGATTGATTATTAATAGGTATTTTTTATTTTTTTAAAGGCGGACTCGAGCCTTTCTTTGTTGCCTATGTACCTAATATTTTGGGTTCAAAGTCCGCGTAGTTCGGGGTTGGAGATTTGTTATCCATAGGTATCTTTTTCAACAAGTAGAGTCAAGCCTTTCACAAGTTTTGTGTACGTACCGAATACTTTGTGATCAAAGTCCGCGTAGTGCGGGTTGGGATTGATTATTCATAGGTAATTTTAAAAAAGGTGGACTCAAATTTTTCTCGGCCACGTACGTACCAAATAAGTTGTAATCAAAGTCCGTGTAGTTGGGGTTCGAGATTGATTATTAATAGGTATTTTTTATTAAAGGCGGACTCGAGCCTTCCTTTGTTGTCTATGTACCTAATATTTTGGGCTCAAAGTCCCCGTAGTTCGGCGGGTTGGAGATTTGTTATCCATAGGTATCTTTTTCAACAAGTAGAGTCAAGCCTTTCACAATTTGTGTACGTACCGAAAACTTTGTGATCAAATTCCGCGTAGTTCGGGTTGGGATTGATTATTCATAGGTAATTTTAAAAAAGGTGGACTCAAATTTTTCTCGGCCACCTACGTACCAAATAAGTTGTAATCAAAGTCCGTGTAATTGGGGTTCGAGTTTGATTATTAATAGGTATTTTTTATTAAAGGCGGACTCGAGCCTTTCTTTGTTGTCTATGTACCTAATATTTTGGGCTCAAAGTCCCCGTAGTTCGGCGGGTTGGAGATTTGTTATCCATAGGTATCTTTTTCAACAAGTAGAGTCAAGCCTTTCACAGCTGTGTACGTACCGAATACTTTGTGATCAAAGTCCGCGTGGTGCGGGTTGGGATTGATTATTCATAGGTAATTTTAAAAAAGGTGGACTCAAATTTTTCTCGGCCACGTACGTACCAAATAAGTTGTAATCAAAGTCCGTGTAGTTGGGGTTCGAGTTTGATTATTAATAGGTATTTTTTATTAAAAGCGGACTCGAGCCTTTCTTGGTTGCCTATGTACCCAATACTTTGGGATCAAAGTCCTCGTATTTTGGCGGGTTGGAGATTGATTATCCATAGGTATCTTTTTCAACAAGTAGAGTCAAGCCTTTCACAGTTACTTGATCAAGCCTTTCACACCGTGTACGTACCGAATACTTTGTGATCAAAGTCCGCGTACTTCGGGTTAGGATTGATTATTCATAGGTAAGTTTTAAAAAGGTGGACTCAAATCTTTCTCGGTTATCTACGTACCCAATAATTTGTAATCAAGGTCGGTGTAGTTGGGCTTTGTGATTGATTATTAATAGGTATTTCTTTTCTTTTAAAAGCAGACTCGAGCCATTCTCGGGTTCCTACATACCCAATACTTTGGGATCAAAGTCCTCGTATTTTGGGGTTGGAGATTGATTATCCATAGGTATCTTTTTCAACAAGTAGAGTCAAGCCTTTCACGACTGTACGTACCGAAAACTTTGTGATCAAATTCCGCGTAGTTCGGGTTGGGATTGATTATTCATAGGTAATTTTAAACAAGGTGGACTCAAATTTTTCTCGGCCTATGTACCAAATAAGTTGTAATCAAAGTCCGTGTAGTTGGGGTTCGAGATTGATTATTAATAGGTATTTTTTATTAAAGGCGGACTCGAGCCTTTCTTTGTTGCCTATGTACCTAATATTTTGGGTTCAAAGTCCGCGTAGTTCGGCGGGTTGGAGATTTGTTATCCATAGATATCTTTTTCAACAAGTAGAGTCAAGCCTTTCACAGCTGTGTACGTACCGAATACTTTGTGATCAAAGTCCGCGTGGTGCGGGTTGGGATTGATTATTCATAGGTAATTTTAAAAAAGGTGGACTCAAATTTTTCTCGGCCACGTACGTACCAAATAAGTTGTAATCATAGTCCGTGTAGTTGGGGTTCGAGATTGATTATTAATAGGTATTTTTTATTAAAGGCGGACTCGAGCCTTTCTTTGTTGTCTATGTACCTAATATTTTGGGCTCAAAGTCCCCGTAGTTCGGCGGGTTGGAGATTTGTTATCCATAGGTATCCTTTTCAACAAGTAGAGTCATGCCCTTCACAAATGTACGTACCGAAAACTTTGTGATCAAATTCCGCGTAGTTCGGGTTGGGATTGATTATTCATAGGTAATTTTAAAAAAGGTGGACTCAAAATTTTTCTCGGCCACCTACGTACCAAATAAGTTGTAATCAAAGTCCGTGTAATTGGGGTTCGAGATTGATTATTAATAGGTATTTTTTATTAAAGGCGGACTCGAGCCTTTCTTTGTTGCCTATGTACCTAATATTTTGGGTTCAATGTCCGCGTAGTTCGGCGGGTTGGAGATTTGTTATCCATAGGTATCTTTTTCAACAAGTAGAGTCAAGCCTTTCACAGCTGTGTACGTACCGAATACTTTGTGATCAAAGTCCGCGTGGTGCGGGTTGGGATTGATTATTCATAGGTAATTTTAAAAAAGGTGGACTCAAATTTTTCTCGGCCACGTACGTACCAAATAAGTTGTAATCAAAGTCCGTGTAGTTGGGGTTCGAGTTTGATTATTAATAGGTATTTTTTATTAAAAGCGGACTCGAGCCTTTCTCGGCTTCCTACATACCCAATACTTTGGGATCAAAGTCCTCATATTTTGGGGTTGGAGATTGATTATCCATAGGTATCTTTTTCAACAAGTAGAGTCAAGCCTTTCACAGCTGTGTACGTACCGAATACTTTGTGATCAAAGTCCGCGTACTTCGGGTTAGGATTGATTATTCATAGGTAAGTTTTAAAAAGGTGGACTCAAATCTTTCTCGGTTATCTACGTACCCAATAATTTGTAATCAAGGTCGGTGTAGTTGGGCTTTGTGATTGATTATTAATAGGTATTTCTTTTCTTTTAAAAGCAGACTCGAGCCATTCTCGGGTTCCTACATACCCAATACTTTGGGATCAAAGTCCTCGTATTTTGGGGTTGGAGATTGATTATCCATAGGTATCTTTTTCAACAAGTAGAGTCAAGCCTTTCACGAGCGTGTGTACGTACCGAAAACTTTGTGATCAAATTCCGCGTAGTTCGGGTTGGGATTGATTATTCATAGGTAATTTTAAAAAAGGTGGACTCAAATTTTTCTCGGCCTATGTACCAAATAAGTTGTAATCAAAGTCCGTGTAGTTGGGGTTCGAGATTGATTATTAATAGGTATTTTTTATTAAAGGCGGACTCGAGCCTTTCTTTGTTGCCTATGTACCTAATATTTTGGGTTCAAAGTCCGCGTAGTTCGGCGGGTTGGAGATTTGTTATCCATAGATATCTTTTTCAACAAGTAGAGTCAAGCCTTTCACAGCTGTGTACGTACCGAATACTTTGTGATCAAAGTCCGCGTGGTGCGGGTTGGGATTGATTATTCATAGGTAATTTTAAAAAAGGTGGACTCAAATTTTTCTCGGCCACCTACGTACCAAATAAATTGTAATCAAAGTCCGTGTAGTTGGGGTTCGAGATTGATTATTAATAGGTATTTTTTATTAAAGGCGGACTCGAGCCTTTCTTTGTTGTCTATGTACCCAATATTTTGGGCTCAAAGTCCCCGTAGTTCGGTGGGGTTGGAGATTGGTTATCCATAGGTATCTTTTTCAACAAGTAGAGTCAAGCCTTTCACGGTTGTACGTACCGAATACTTTGTGATCAAAGTCCGCGTACTTCGGGTTGGGATTGATTATTCATAGGTAAGTTTTAAAAAGGTGGACTCAAATCTTTCTCGGTTATCTACGTACCCAATAATTTGTAATCAAGGTCGGTGTAGTTGGGCTTCGTGATTGATTATTAATAGGTATTTATTTTCTTTTAAAAGCGGACTCGAGCCATTCTCGGGTTCCTACATACCCAATACTTTGGGATCAAAGTCCTCGTATTTTGGGGTTGGAGATTGATTATCCATAGGTATCTTTTTCAACAAGTAGAGTCAAGCCTTTCACTAGTTGTGTACGTACCGAAAACTTTGTGATCAAATTCCGCGTAGTTCGGGTTGGGATTGATTATTCATAGGTAATTTTAAAAAAGGTGGACTCAAAATTTTTCTCGGCCACCTACGTACCAAATAAGTTGTAATCAAAGTCCGTGTAATTGGGGTTCGAGATTGATTATTAATAGGTATTTTTTATTAAAGGCGGACTCGAGCCTTTCTTTGTTGCCTATGTACCTAATATTTTGGGTTCAAAGTCCGCGTAGTTCGGCGGGTTGGAGATTTGTTATCCATAGGTATCTTTTTCAACAAGTAGAGTCAAGCCTTTCACGAGTTGTGTACGTACCGAATACTTTGTGATCAAAGTCCGCGTGGTGCGGGTTGGAGATTGATTATTCATAGGTAATTTTAAAAAAGGTGGACTCAAATTTTTCTCGGCCACGTACGTACCAAATAAGTTGTAATCAAAGTCCGTGTAGTTGGGGTTCGAGTTTGATTATTAATAGGTATTTTTTATTAAAAGCGGACTCGAGCCTTTCTTGGCTGTCCTACATACCCAATACTTTGGGATCAAAGTCCGCATATTTTGGGGTTGGAGATTGATTATCCATAGGTATCTTTTTCAAAAAGTAGACTCGAGCCTTTCACAACTATGTACGTACCGAATACTTTGTGATCAAAGTCCGCGTACTTCGGGTTAGGATTGATTATTCATAGGTAATTTTAAAAAGGTGGACTCAAATCTTTCTCAGCTACCTACGTACCCAATAATTTGTAATCAAAGTCCGTGTAGTTGGGGTTCGAGATTAATTATTAATAGGTATTTATTTTCTTTTAAAAGCAGACTCGAGCCATTCTCGGGTTCCTACATACCCAATACTTTGGGATCAAAGTCCTCGTATTTTGGGGTTGGAGATTGATTATCCATAGGTATCTTTTTCAACAAGTAGAGTCAAGCCTTTCACAGCTGTGTACGTACCGAAAACTTTGTGATCAAATTCCGCGTAGTTCGGGTTGGGATTGATTATTCATAGGTAATTTTAAAAAAGGTGGACTCAAATTTTTCTCGGCCTATGTACCAAATAAGTTGTAATCAAAGTCCGTGTAGTTGGGGTTCGAGATTGATTATTAATAGGTATTTTTTATTAAAGGCGGACTCGAGCCTTTCTTTGTTGCCTATGTACCTAATATTTTGGGTTCAAAGTCCGCGTAGTTCGGCGGGTTGGAGATTTGTTATCCATAGGTATCTTTTTCAACAAGTAGAGTCAAGCCTTTCACGGTTCGTGTACGTACCGAATACTTTGTGACCAAAGTCCGCGTGGTGCGGGTTGGAGTTGATTATTCATAGGTAATTTTAAAAAAGGTGGACTCAAATTTTTCTCGGCTACCTACGTACCAAATAAATTGTAATCAAAGTCGGTGTTGTTGGGGTTCGACATTGATTATTAATCGGTATTTTTTATTAAAGGCAGACTCGACCCTTTCTTTGTTGTCTATGTACCCAATATTTTGGGCTTAAAGTCCGCGTAGTTCGGTGTTGGACATTGGTTATTCATAGGTATCTTTTTTAAAAGGTCGACTCGAGCCTTTCACAACTGTACGTACCGAATACTTTGTGATCAAAGTCCGCGTACTTCGGGTTGGGATTGATTATTCATAGGTAATTATTAAAAAGGTGGACTCAAATCTTTCTCGGCTACCTACGTACCCAATAATTTGTAATCAAAGTCCGTGTAGTTGGGGTTCGAGATTAATTATTAATAGGTATTTATTTTCTTTTAAAAGCATACTCGAGCCATTCTCGGGTTCCTACATACCCAATACTTTGGGATCAAAGTCCTCGTATTTTGGGGTTGGAGATTGATTATCCATAGGTATCTTTTTCAACAAGTAGAGTCAAGCCTTTCACGGTGTGTACGTACCGAAAACTTTGTGATCAAATTCCGCGTAGTTCGGGTTGGGATTGATTATTCATAGGTAATTTTAAAAAAGGTGGACTCAAATTTTTCTCGGCCTATGTACCAAATAAGTTGTAATCAAAGTCCGTGTAGTTGGGGTTCGAGATTGATTATTAATAGGTATTTTTTATTAAAGGCGGACTCGAGCCTTTCTTTGTTGCCTATGTACCTAATATTTTGGGTTCAAAGTCCGCGTAGTTCGGCGGGTTGGAGATTTGTTATCCATAGGTATCTTTTTCAACAAGTAGAGTCAAGCCTTTCACAGTTGTGTACGTACCGAATACTTTGTGATCAAAGTCCGCGTGGTGCGGGTTGGAATTGATTATTCATAGGTAATTTTAAAAAAGGTGGACTCAAATTTTTCTCGGCTACCTACGTACCAAATAAATTGTAATCAAAGTCGGTGTTGTTGGGGTTCGACATTGATTATTAATCGGTATTTTTTATTAAAGGCGGACTCGACCCTTTCTTTGTTGTCTATGTACCCAATATTTTGGGCTCAAAGTCCGCGTAGTTCGGTGTTGGACATTGGTTATTCATAGGTATCTTTTTTAAAAGGTCGACTCGAGCCTTTCACAACTATGTACGTACCGAATACTTTGTGATCAAAGTCCGCGTACTTCGGGTTGGGATTGATTATTCATAGGTAATTATTAAAAAGGTGGACTCAAATCTTTCTCAGCTACCTACGTACCCAATAATTTGTAATCAAAGTCCGTGTAGTTGGGGTTCGAGATTAATTATTAATAGGTATTTATTTTCTTTTAAAAGCAGACTCGAGCCATTCTCGGGTTCCTACATACCCAATACTTTGGGATCAAAGTCCTCGTATTTTGGGGTTGGAGATTGATTATCCATAGGTATCTTTTTCAACAAGTAGAGTCAAGCCTTTCACGAGTGTGTGTCCGTACCGAAAACTTTGTGATCAAATTCCGCGTAGTTCGGGTTGGGATTGATTATTCATAGGTAATTTTAAAAAAGGTGGACTCAAATTTTTCTCGGCCTATGTACCAAATAAGTTGTAATCAAAGTCCGTGTAGTTGGGGTTCGAGATTGATTATTAATAGGTATTTTTTATTAAAGGCGGACTCGAGCCTTTCTTTGTTGCCTATGTACCTAATATTTTGGGTTCAAAGTCCGCGTAGTTCGGCGGGTTGGAGATTTGTTATCCATAGGTATCTTTTTCAACAAGTAGAGTCAAGCCTTTCACAGGTTGTGTACGTACCGAATACTTTGTGATCAAAGTCCGCGTGGTGCGGGTTGGAGTTGATTATTCATAGGTAATTTTAAAAAAGGTGGACTCAAATTTTTCTCGGCTACCTACGTACCAAATAAATTGTAATCAAAGTCGGTGTTGTTGGGGTTCGACATTGATTATTAATCGGTATTTTTTATTAAAGGCAGACTCGACCCTTTCTTTGTTGTCTATGTACCCAATATTTTGGGCTTAAAGTCCGCGTAGTTCGGTGTTGGACATTGGTTATTCATAGGTATCTTTTTTAAAAGGTCGACTCGAGCCTTTCACAACTGTGTACGTACCGAATACTTTGTGATCAAAGTCCGCGTACTTCGGGTTGGGATTGATTATTCATAGGTAATTATTAAAAAGGTGGACTCAAATCTTTCTCAGCTACCTACGTACCCAATAATTTGTAATCAAAGTCCGTGTAGTTGGGGTTCGAGATTAATTATTAATAGGTATTTATTTTCTTTTAAAAGCATACTCGAGCCATTCTCGGGTTCCTACATACCCAATACTTTGGGATCAAAGTCCTCGTATTTTGGGGTTGGAGATTGATTATCCATAGGTATCTTTTTCAACAAGTAGAGTCAAGCCTTTCACGAATTGCTGTGTACGTACCGAAAACTTTGTGATCAAATTCCGCGTAGTTCGGGTTGGGATTGATTATTCATAGGTAATTTTAAAAAAGGTGGACTCAAATTTTTCTCGGCCTATGTACCAAATAAGTTGTAATCAAAGTCCGTGTAGTTGGGGTTCGAGATTGATTATTAATAGGTATTTTTTATTAAAGGCGGACTCGAGCCTTTCTTTGTTGCCTATGTACCTAATATTTTGGGTTCAAAGTCCGCGTAGTTCGGCGGGTTGGAGATTTGTTATCCATAGGTATCTTTTTCAACAAGTAGAGTCAAGCCTTTCACACGTTGTGTGTACGTACCGAATACTTTGTGATCAAAGTCCGCGTGGTGCGGGTTGGAGTTGATTATTCATAGGTAATTTTAAAAAAGGTGGACTCAAATTTTTCTCGGCTACCTACGTACCAAATAAATTGTAATCAAAGTTGGTGTTGTTGGGGTTCGACATTGATTATTAATCGGTATTTTTTATTAAAGGCAGACTCGAACCTTTATTTGTTGTCTATGTACCCAGTATTTTGGGCTTAAAGTCCGCGTAGTTCGGTGTTGGACATTGGTTATTCATAGGTATCTTTTTTAAAAGGTCGACTCGAGCCTTTCACAACTGTGTACGTACCGAATACTTTGTGATCAAAGTCCGCGTACTTCGGGTTGGGATTGATTATTCATAGGTAATTATTAAAAAGGTGGACTCAAATCTTTCTCGGCTACCTACGTACCCAATAATTTGTAATCAAAGTCCGTGTAGTTGGGGTTCGAGATTAATTATTAATAGGTATTTATTTTCTTTTAAAAGCGTACTCGAGCCATTCTCGGGTTCCTACATACCCAATACTTTGGGATCAAAGTCCTCGTATTTTGGGGTTGGAGATTGATTATCCATAGGTATCTTTTTCAACAAGTAGAGTCAAGCCTTTCACGTGTACGTACCGAAAACTTTGTGATCAAATTCCGCGTAGTTCGGGTTGGGATTGATTATTCATAGGTAATTTTAAAAAAGGTGGACTCAAATTTTTCTCGGCCTATGTACCAAATAAGTTGTAATCAAAGTCCGTGTAGTTGGGGTTCGAGATTGATTATTAATAGGTATTTTTTATTAAAGGCGGACTCGAGCCTTTCTTTGTTGCCTATGTACCTAATATTTTGGGTTCAAAGTCCGCGTAGTTCGGCGGGTTGGAGATTTGTTATCCATAGGTATCTTTTTCAACAAGTAGAGTCAAGCCTTTCACAGCTGTGTACGTACCGAATACTTTGTGATCAAAGTCCGCGTGGTGCGGGTTGGAGTTGATTATTCATAGGTAATTTTAAAAAAGGTGGACTCAAATTTTTCTCGGCTACCTACGTACCAAATAAATTGTAATCAAAGTCGGTGTTGTTGGGGTTCGACATTGATTATTAATCGGTATTTTTTATTAAAGGCAGACTCGACCCTTTCTTTGTTGTCTATGTACCCAATATTTTGGGCTTAAAGTCCGCGTAGTTCGGTGTTGGACATTGGTTATTCATAGGTATCTTTTTTAAAAGGTCGACTCGAGCCTTTCACAACTGTGTACGTACCGAATACTTTGTGATCAAAGTCCGCGTACTTCGGGTTGGGATTGATTATTCATAGGTAATTATTAAAAAGGTGGACTCAAATCTTTCTCAGCTACCTACGTACCCAATAATTTGTAATCAAAGTCCGTGTAGTTGGGGTTCGAGATTAATTATTAATAGGTATTTATTTTCTTTTAAAAGCATACTCGAGCCATTCTCGGGTTCCTACATACCCAATACTTTGGGATCAAAGTCCTCGTATTTTGGGGTTGGAGATTGATTATCCATAGGTATCTTTTTCAACAAGTAGAGTCAAGCCTTTCACAAATGTGTACGTACCGAAAACTTTGTGATCAAATTCCGCGTAGTTCGGGTTGGGATTGATTATTCATAGGTAATTTTAAAAAAGGTGGACTCAAATTTTTCTCGGCCTATGTACCAAATAAGTTGTAATCAAAGTCCGTGTAGTTGGGGTTCGAGATTGATTATTAATAGGTATTTTTTATTAAAGGCGACTCGAGCCTTTCTTTGTTGCCTATGTACCTAATATTTTGGGTTCAAAGTCCGCGTAGTTCGGCGGGTTGGAGATTTGTTATCCATAGGTATCTTTTTCAACAAGTAGAGTCAAGCCTTTCACGAGTTGTGTACGTACCGAATACTTTGTGATCAAAGTCCGCGTGGTGCGGGTTGGAGTTGATTATTCATAGGTAATTTTAAAAAAGGTGGACTCAAATTTTTCTCGGCTACCTACGTACCAAATAAATTGTAATCAAAGTTGGTGTTGTTGGGGTTCGACATTGATTATTAATCGGTATTTTTTATTAAAGGCAGACTCGAACCTTTATTTGTTGTCTATGTACCCAATATTTTGGGCTTAAAGTCCGCGTAGTTCGGTGTTGGACATTGGTTATTCATAGGTATCTTTTTTAAAAGGTCGACTCGAGCCTTTCACAACCGTGTACGTACCGAATACTTTGTGATCAAAGTCCGCGTACTTCGGGTTGGGATTGATTATTCATAGGTAATTATTAAAAAGGTGGACTCAAATCTTTCTCAGCTACCTACGTACCCAATAATTTGTAATCAAAGTCCGTGTAGTTGGGGTTCGAGATTAATTATTAATAGGTATTTATTTTCTTTTAAAAGCATACTCGAGCCATTCTCGGGTTCCTACATACCCAATACTTTGGGATCAAAGTCCTCGTATTTTGGGGTTGGAGATTGATTATCCATAGGTATCTTTTTCAACAAGTAGAGTCAAGCCTTTCACGAGTTTGTGTACGTACCGAAAACTTTGTGATCAAATTCCGCGTAGTTCGGGTTGGGATTGATTATTCATAGGTAATTTTAAAAAAGGTGGACTCAAATTTTTCTCGGCCTATATACCAAATAAGTTGTAATCAAAGTCCGTGTAGTTGGGGTTCGAGATTGATTATTAATAGGTATTTTTTATTAAAGGCGGACTCGAGCCTTTCTTTGTTGCCTATGTACCTAATATTTTGGGTTCAAAGTCCGCGTAGTTCGGCGGGTTGGAGATTTGTTATCCATAGGTATCTTTTTCAACAAGTAGAGTCAAGCCTTTCACGAGTGTGTACGTACCGAATACTTTGTGATCAAAGTCCGCGTGGTGCGGGTTGGAGTTGATTATTCATAGGTAATTTTAAAAAAGGTGGACTCAAATTTTTCTCGGCTACCTACGTACCAAATAAATTGTAATCAAAGTTGGTGTTGTTGGGGTTCGACATTGATTATTAATCGGTATTTTTTATTAAAGGCAGACTCGAACCTTTATTTGTTGTCTATGTACCCAGTATTTTGGGCTTAAAGTCCGCGTAGTTCGGTGTTGGACATTGGTTATTCATAGGTATCTTTTTTAAAAGGTCGACTCGAGCCTTTCACAACTGTGTACGTACCGAATACTTTGTGATCAAAGTCCGCGTACTTCGGGTTGGGATTGATTATTCATAGGTAATTATTAAAAAGGTGGACTCAAATCTTTCTCAGCTACCTACGTACCCAATAATTTGTAATCAAAGTCCGTGTAGTTGGGGTTCGAGATTAATTATTAATAGGTATTTATTTTCTTTTAAAAGCATACTCGAGCCATTCTCGGGTTCCTACATACCCAATACTTTGGGATCAAAGTCCTCGTATTTTGGGGTTGGAGATTGATTATCCATAGGTATCTTTTTCAACAAGTAGAGTCAAGCCTTTCACGAAATTTGTGTACGTACCGAAAACTTTGTGATCAAATTCCGCGTAGTTCGGGTTGGGATTGATTATTCATAGGTAATTTTAAAAAAGGTGGACTCAAATTTTTCTCGGCCTATGTACCAAATAAGTTGTAATCAAAGTCCGTGTAGTTGGGGTTCGAGATTGATTATTAATAGGTATTTTTTATTAAAGGCGGACTCGAGCCTTTCTTTGTTGCCTATGTACCTAATATTTTGGGTTCAAAGTCCGCGTAGTTCGGCGGGTTGGAGATTTGTTATCCATAGGTATCTTTTTCAACAAGTAGAGTCAAGCCTTTCACGAGTTTGTGTACGTACCGAATACTTTGTGATCAAAGTCCGCGTGGTGCGGGTTGGAGTTGATTATTCATAGGTAATTTTAAAAAAGGTGGACTCAAATTTTTCTCGGCTACCTACGTACCAAATAAATTGTAATCAAAGTTGGTGTTGTTGGGGTTCGACATTGATTATTAATCGGTATTTTTTATTAAAGGCAGACTCGAACCTTTATTTGTTGTCTATGTACCCAATATTTTGGGCTTAAAGTCCGCGTAGTTCGGTGTTGGACATTGGTTATTCATAGGTATCTTTTTTAAAAGGTCGACTCGAGCCTTTCACAACCGTGTACGTACCGAATACTTTGTGATCAAAGTCCGCGTACTTCGGGTTGGGATTGATTATTCATAGGTAATTATTAAAAAGGTGGACTCAAATCTTTCTCAGCTACCTACGTACCCAATAATTTGTAATCAAAGTCCGTGTAGTTGGGGTTCGAGATTAATTATTAATAGGTATTTATTTTCTTTTAAAAGCATACTCGAGCCATTCTCGGGTTCCTACATACCCAATACTTTGGGATCAAAGTCCTCGTATTTTGGGGTTGGAGATTGATTATCCATAGGTATCTTTTTCAACAAGTAGAGTCAAGCCTTTCACAGTTTTGTACGTACCGAAAACTTTGTGATCAAATTCCGCGTAGTTCGGGTTGGGATTGATTATTCATAGGTAATTTTAAAAAAGGTGGACTCAAATTTTTCTCGGCCTATATACCAAATAAGTTGTAATCAAAGTCCGTGTAGTTGGGGTTCGAGATTGATTATTAATAGGTATTTTTTATTAAAGGCCGACTCGAGCCTTTCTTTGTTGCCTGTGTACCTAATATTTTGGGTTCAAAGTCCGCGTAGTTCGGCGGGTTGGAGATTTGTTATCCATAGGTATCTTTTTCAACAAGTAGAGTCAAGCCTTTCACAGCTGTGTACGTACCGAATACTTTGTGATCAAAGTCCGCGTGGTGCGGGTTGGAGTTGATTATTCATAGGTAATTTTAAAAAAGGTGGACTCAAATTTTTCTCGGCTACCTACGTACCAAATAAATTGTAATCAAAGTTGGTGTTGTTGGGGTTCGACATTGATTATTAATCGGTATTTTTTATTAAAGGCAGACTCGAACCTTTATTTGTTGTCTATGTACCCAGTATTTTGGGCTTAAAGTCCGCGTAGTTCGGTGTTGGACATTGGTTATTCATAGGTATCTTTTTTAAAAGGTCGACTCGAGCCTTTCACAACTGTGTACGTACCGAATACTTTGTGATCAAAGTCCGCGTACTTCGGGTTGGGATTGATTATTCATAGGTAATTATTAAAAAGGTGGACTCAAATCTTTCTCAGCTACCTACGTACCCAATAATTTGTAATCAAAGTCCGTGTAGTTGGGGTTCGAGATTAATTATTAATAGGTATTTATTTTCTTTTAAAAGCATACTCGAGCCATTCTCGGGTTCCTACATACCCAATACTTTGGGATCAAAGTCCTCGTATTTTGGGGTTGGAGATTGATTATCCATAGGTATCTTTTTCAACAAGTAGAGTCAAGCCTTTCACACTCGTGTACGTACCGAAAACTTTGTGATCAAATTCCGCGTAGTTCGGGTTGGGATTGATTATTCATAGGTAATTTTAAAAAAGGTGGACTCAAATTTTTCTCGGCCTATGTACCAAATAAGTTGTAATCAAAGTCCGTGTAGTTGGGGTTCGAGATTGATTATTAATAGGTATTTTTTATTAAAGGCGGACTCGAGCCTTTCTTTGTTGCCTATGTACCTAATATTTTGGGTTCAAAGTCCGCGTAGTTCGGCGGGTTGGAGATTTGTTATCCATAGGTATCTTTTTCAACAAGTAGAGTCAAGCCTTTCACGAGCTTTGTGTACGTACCGAATACTTTGTGATCAAAGTCCGCGTGGTGCGGGTTGGAGTTGATTATTCATAGGTAATTTTAAAAAAGGTGGACTCAAATTTTTCTCGGCTACCTACGTACCAAATAAATTGTAATCAAAGTTGGTGTTGTTGGGGTTCGACATTGATTATTAATCGGTATTTTTTATTAAAGGCAGACTCGAACCTTTATTTGTTGTCTATGTACCCAGTATTTTGGGCTTAAAGTCCGCGTAGTTCGGTGTTGGACATTGGTTATTCATAGGTATCTTTTTTAAAAGGTCGACTCGAGCCTTTCACAACTGTGTACGTACCGAATACTTTGTGATCAAAGTCCGCGTACTTCGGGTTGGGATTGATTATTCATAGGTAATTATTAAAAAGGTGGACTCAAATCTTTCTCAGCTACCTACGTACCCAATAATTTGTAATCAAAGTCCGTGTAGTTGGGGTTCGAGATTAATTATTAATAGGTATTTATTTTCTTTTAAAAGCAGACTCGAGCCATTCTTGGGTTCCTACATACCCAATACTTTGGGATCAAAGTCCTCGTATTTTCGGGTTGGAGATTGATTATCCATAGGTATCTTTTTCAACAAGTAGAGTCAAGCCTTTCACACTGTACGTACCGAAAACTTTGTGATCAAATTCCGCGTAGTTCGGGTTGGGATTGATTATTCATAGGTAATTTTAAAAAAGGTGGACTCAAATTTTTCTCGGCCTATGTACCAAATAAGTTGTAATCAAAGTCCGTGTAGTTGGGGTTCGAGATTGATTATTAATAGGTATTTTTTATTAAAGGACGGACTCGAGCCTTTCTTTGTTGCCTATGTACCTAATATTTTGGGTTCAAAGTCCGCGTAGTTCGGCGGGTTGGAGATTTGTTATCCATAGGTATCTTTTTCAACAAGTAGAGTCAAGCCTTTCACGTGTACGTACCGAAAACTTTGTGATCAAATTCCGCGTAGTTCGGGTTGGGATTGATTATTCATAGGTAATTTTAAAAAAGGTGGACTCAAATTTTTCTCGGCCTATATACCAAATAAGTTGTAATCAAAGTCCGTGTAGTTGGGGTTCGAGATTGATTATTAATAGGTATTTTTTATTAAAGGCCGACTCGAGCCTTTCTTTGTTGCCTATGTACCTAATATTTTGGGTTCAAAGTCCGCGTAGTTCGGCGGGTTGGAGATTTGTTATCCATAGGTATCTTTTTCAACAAGTAGAGTCAAGCCTTTCACACTGTGTACGTACCGAATACTTTGTGATCAAAGTCCGCGTGGTGCGGGTTGGAGTTGATTATTCATAGGTAATTTTAAAAAAGGTGGACTCAAATTTTTCTCGGCTACCTACGTACCAAATAAATTGTAATCAAAGTCGGTGTTGTTGGGGTTCGACATTGATTATTAATCGGTATTTTTTATTAAAGGCAGACTCGAACCTTTATTTGTTGTCTATGTACCCAGTATTTTGGGCTTAAAGTCCGCGTAGTTCGGTGTTGGACATTGGTTATTCATAGGTATCTTTTTTAAAAGGTCGACTCGAGCCTTTCACAACTGTGTACGTACCGAATACTTTGTGATCAAAGTCCGCGTACTTCGGGTTGGGATTGATTATTCATAGGTAATTATTAAAAAGGTGGACTCAAATCTTTCTCAGCTACCTACGTACCCAATAATTTGTAATCAAAGTCCGTGTAGTTGGGGTTCGAGATTAATTATTAATAGGTATTTATTTTCTTTTAAAAGCATACTCGAGCCATTCTCGGGTTCCTACATACCCAATACTTTGGGATCAAAGTCCTCGTATTTTGGGGTTGGAGATTGATTATCCATAGGTATCTTTTTCAACAAGTAGAGTCAAGCCTTTCACAGCTGTGTACGTACCGAAAACTTTGTGATCAAATTCCGCGTAGTTCGGGTTGGGATTGATTATTCATAGGTAATTTTAAAAAAGGTGGACTCAAATTTTTCTCGGCCTATATACCAAATAAGTTGTAATCAAAGTCCGTGTAGTTGGGGTTCGAGATTGATTATTAATAGGTATTTTTTATTAAAGGCAGACTCGAGCCTTTCTTTGTTGCCTATGTACCTAATATTTTGGGTTCAAAGTCCGCGTAGTTCGGCGGGTTGGAGATTTGTTATCCATAGGTATCTTTTTCAACAAGTAGAGTCAAGCCTTTCACGAATGTGTGTACGTACCGAATACTTTGTGATCAAAGTCCGCGTGGTGCGGGTTGGAGTTGATTATTCATAGGTAATTTTAAAAAAGGTGGACTCAAATTTTTCTCGGCTACCTACGTACCAAATAAATTGTAATCAAAGTTGGTGTTGTTGGGGTTCGACATTGATTATTAATCGGTATTTTTTATTAAAGGCAGACTCGAACCTTTATTTGTTGTCTATGTACCCAATATTTTGGGCTTAAAGTCCGCGTAGTTCGGTGTTGGACATTGGTTATTCATAGGTATCTTTTTTAAAAGGTCGACTCGAGCCTTTCACAATCGTGTACGTACCGAATACTTTGTGATCAAAGTCCGCGTACTTCGGGTTGGGATTGATTATTCATAGGTAATTATTAAAAAGGTGGACTCAAATCTTTCTCGGCCTACCTACGTACCCAATAATTTGTAATCAAAGTCCGTGTAGTTGGGGTTCGAGATTAATTATTAATAGGTATTTATTTTCTTTTAAAAGCATACTCGAGCCATTCTCGGGTTCCTACATACCCAATACTTTGGGATCAAAGTCCTCGTATTTTGGGGTTGGAGATTGATTATCCATAGGTATCTTTTTCAACAAGTAGAGTCAAGCCTTTCACAAATACAGTACGTACCGAAAACTTTGTGATCAAATTCCGCGTAGTTCGGGTTGGGATTGATTATTCATAGGTAATTTTAAAAAAGGTGGACTCAAATTTTTCTCGGCCTATGTACCAAATAAGTTGTAATCAAAGTCCGTGTAGTTGGGGTTCGAGATTGATTATTAATAGGTATTTTTTATTAAAGGCGGACTCGAGCCTTTCTTTGTTGCCTATGTACCTAATATTTTGGGTTCAAAGTCCGCGTAGTTCGGCGGGTTGGAGATTTGTTATCCATAGATATCTTTTTCAACAAGTAGAGTCATGCCCTTCACGGTCGTGTACGTACCGAAAACTTTGTGATCAAATTCCGCGTAGTTCGGGTTGGGATTGATTATTCATAGGTAATTTTAAAAAAGGTGGACTCAAATTTTTCTCGGCCACCTACGTACCAAATAAGTTGTAATCAAAGTCCGTGTAGTTGGGGTTCGAGATTGATTATTAATAGGTATTTTTTATTAAAGGCGGACTCGAGCCTTTCTTTGTTGTCTATGTACCTAATATTTTGGGTTCAAAGTCCGCGTAGTTCGGCGGGTTGGAGATTTGTTATCCATAGGTATCTTTTTCAACAAGTAGAGTCAAGCCTTTCACAAATGTGTACGTACCGAATACTTTGTGATCAAAGTCCGCGTGGTGCGGGTTGGGATTGATTATTCATAGGTAATTTTAAAAAAGGTGGACTCAAATTTTTCTCGGCCACCTACGTACCAAATAATTTGTAATCAAAGTCCGTGTAGTTGGGGTTCGAGATTGATTATTAATAGGTATTTTTTATTAAAGGCGGACTCGAGCCTTTCTTTGTTGTCTATGTACCCAATATTTTGGGATCAAAGTCCGCGTAGTTCGGGGTTGGAGATTGGTTATCCATAGGTATCTTTTTTAACAAGGTAGAGTCAAGCCTTTCACAACCGTGTACGTACCGAATACTTTGTGATCAAAGTCCGCGTACTTCGGGTTGGATTGATTATTCATAGGTAATTTTAAAAAGGTGGACTCAAATCTTTCTCGGTTATCTACGTACCCAATAATTTGTAATCAAGGTCGGTGTAGTTGGGGTTTGTGATTGATTATTAATAGGTATTTCTTTTCTTTTAAAAGCATACTCGAGCCATTCTCGGGTTCCTACATACCCAATACTTTGGGATCAAAGTCCTCGTATTTTGGGGTTGGAGATTGATTATCCATAGGTATCTTTTTCAACAAGTAGAGTCAAGCCTTTCACAAATTTGTACGTACCGAAAACTTTGTGATCAAATTCCGCGTAGTTCGGGTTGGGATTGATTATTCATAGGTAATTTTAAAAAAGGTGGACTCAAATTTTTCTCGGCCTATGTACCAAATAAGTTGTAATCAAAGTCCGTGTAGTTGGGGTTCGAGATTGATTATTAATAGGTATTTTTTATTAAAGGCGGACTCGAGCCTTTCTTTGTTGCCTATGTACCTAATATTTTGGGTTCAAAGTCCGCGTAGTTCGGCGGGTTGGAGATTTGTTATCCATAGATATCTTTTTCAACAAGTAGAGTCAAGCCTTTCACGATTGTGTACGTACCGAATACTTTGTGATCAAAGTCCGCGTGGTGCGGGTTGGGATTGATTATTCATAGGTAATTTTAAAAAAGGCGGACTCAAATTTTTCTCGGCCACGTACGTACCAAATAAGTTGTAATCATAGTCCGTGTAGTTGGGGTTCGAGATTGATTATTAATAGGTATTTTTTATTAAAGGCGGACTCGAGCCTTTCTTTGTTGTCTATGTACCTAATATTTTGGGCTCAAAGTCCCCGTAGTTCGGCGGGTTGGAGATTTGTTATCCATAGGTATCCTTTTCAACAAGTAGAGTCATGCCCTTCACAAGTGTACGTACCGAAAACTTTGTGATCAAATTCCGCGTAGTTCGGGTTGGGATTGATTATTCATAGGTAATTTTAAAAAAGGTGGACTCAAAATTTTTCTCGGCCACCTACGTACCAAATAAGTTGTAATCAAAGTCCGTGTAATTGGGGTTCGAGATTGATTATTAATAGGTATTTTTTATTAAAGGCGGACTCGAGCCTTTCTTTGTTGCCTATGTACCTAATATTTTGGGTTCAATGTCCGCGTAGTTCGGCGGGTTGGAGATTTGTTATCCATAGGTATCTTTTTCAACAAGTAGAGTCAAGCCTTTCACAGTGATTCGTGTACGTACCGAATACTTTGTGATCAAAGTCCGCGTGGTGCGGGTTGGGATTGATTATTCATAGGTAATTTTAAAAAAGGTGGACTCAAATTTTTCTCGGCCTATGTACCAAATAAGTTGTAATCAAAGTCCGTGTAGTTGGGGTTCGAGATTGATTATTAATAGGTATTTTTTATTAAAGGCGGACTCGAGCCTTTCTTTGTTGCCTATGTACCTAATATTTTGGGTTCAAAGTCCGCGTAGTTCGGCGGGTTGGAGATTTGTTATCCATAGGTATCTTTTTCAACAAGTAGAGTCAAGCCTTTCACAGTTTGTGTACGTACCGAATACTTTGTGATCAAAGTCCGCGTGGTGCGGGTTGGGATTGATTATTCATAGGTAATTTTAAAAAAGGTGGACTCAAATTTTTCTCGGCCACCTACGTACCAAATAAGTTGTAATCAAAGTCCGTGTAGTTGGGGTTCGAGATTGATTATTAATAGGTATTTTTTATTAAAGGCGGACTCGAGCCTTTCTTTGTTGCCTATGTACCTAATATTTTGGGCTCAAAGTCCGCGTAGTTCGGCGTTGGACATTGGTTATTCATAGGTATCTTTTTAAAAGTGATCGGCCTTTCACAAGTGTACGTACCGAATACTTTGTGATCAAAGTCCGCGTATCGGGTGGGATTGATTATTCATAGGTAATTTAAAAAGGTGGACTCAAATCTTTCTCGGTTACTACGTACCCAATAATTTGTAATCAAAGTCGTGTAGTTGGGGTTGAGATTAATTATTAATAGGTATTTTTTTCTTTTAAAAGCATACTCGAGCCATTCTCGGTTCTACATACCCAATACTTTGGGATCAAAGTCCTCGTATTTTGGGGTTGGAGATTGATTATCCATAGGTATCCTTTTCAACAAGTAGAGTCATGCCTTTCACAATTGTGTACGTACCGAAAACTTTGTGATCAAATTCCGCGTAGTTCGGGTTGGGATTGATTATTCATAGGTAATTTTAAAAAAGGTGGACTCAAATTTTTCTCGGCCCCTACGTACCAAATAAGTTGTAATCAAAGTCCGTGTAGTTGGGGTTCGAGATTGATTATTAATAGGTATTTTTTATTAAAGGCGGACTCGAGCCTTTCTTTGTTGCCTATGTACCTAATATTTTGGGTTCAAAGTCCGCGTAGTTCGGCGGGTTGGAGATTTGTTATCCATAGGTATCTTTTTCAACAAGTAGAGTCAAGCCTTTCACAGTACTGTACGTACCGAATACTTTGTGATCAAAGTCCGCGTGGTGCGGGTTGGGATTGATTATTCATAGGTAATTTTAAAAAGGTGGACTCAAATTTTTCTCGGCTACCTACGTACCAAATAAATTGTAATCAAAGTCCGTGTAGTTGGGGTTCGAGATTGATTATTAATAGGTATTTTTTATTAAAGGCGGACTCGAGCCTTTCTTTGTTGTCTATGTACCCAATATTTTGGGCTCAAAGTCCGCGTAGTTCGGTGGGTTGGAGATTTGTTATCCATAGATATCTTTTTCAACAAGTAGAGTCGAGCCTTTCACAATTGTGTACGTACCGAATACTTTGTGATCAAAGTCCGCGTGGTTCGGGTTGGGATTGATTATTCATAGGTAATTTTAAAAAAGGTGGACTCAAATTTTTCTCGGCCACGTACGTACCAAATATGTTGTAATCATAGTCCGTGTAGTTGGGGTTCGAGATTGATTATTAATAGGTATTTTTTATTAAAGGCGGACTCGAGCCTTTCTTTGTTGTCTATGTACCTAATATTTTGGGCTCAAAGTCCCCGTAGTTCGGCGGGTTGGAGATTTGTTATCCATAGGTATCCTTTTCAACAAGTAGAGTCAAGCCTTTCACAGCTGTGTACGTACCGAAAACTTTGTGATCAAATTCCGCGTAGTTCGGGTTGGGATTGATTATTCATAGGTAATTTTAAAAAAGGTGGACTCAAAATTTTTCTCGGCCACCTACGTACCAAATAAGTTGTAATCAAAGTCCGTGTAATTGGGGTTCGAGATTGATTATTAATAGGTATTTTTTATTAAAGGCGGACTCGAGCCTTTCTTTGTTGCCTATGTACCTAATATTTTGGGTTCAATGTCCGCGTAGTTCGGCGGGTTGGAGATTTGTTATCCATAGGTATCTTTTTCAACAAGTAGAGTCAAGCCTTTCACAGCTGTGTACGTACCGAATACTTTGTGATCAAAGTCCGCGTGGTGCGGGTTGGAATTGATTATTCATAGGTAAGTTTTAAAAAGGTGGACTCAAATCTTTCTCGGTTATCTACGTACCCAATAATTTGTAATCAAGGTCGGTGTAGTTGGGCTTTGTGATTGATTATTAATAGGTATTTCTTTTCTTTTAAAAGCAGACTCGAGCCATTCTCGGGTCTCTACATACCCAATACTTTGGGATCAAAGTCCTCGTATTTTGGGGTTGGAGATTGATTATCCATAGGTATCTTTTTCAACAAGTAGAGTCAAGCCTTTCACAGTTGTGTACGTACCGAAAACTTTGTGATCAAATTCCGCGTAGTTCGGGTTGGGATTGATTATTCATAGGTAATTTTAAAAAAGGTGGACTCAAATTTTTCTCGGCCTATAGTACCAAATAAGTTGTAATCAAAGTCCGTGTAGTTGGGGTTCGAGATTGATTATTAATAGGTATTTTTTATTAAAGGCGGACTCGAACCTTTCTTTGTTGCCTATGTACCTAATATTTTGGGTTCAAAGTCCGCGTAGTTCGGCGGGTTGGAGATTTGTTATCCATAGATATCTTTTTCAACAAGTAGAGTCAAGCCTTTCACAGCTGTGTACGTACCGAATACTTTGTGATCAAAGTCCGCGTGGTGCGGGTTGGGATTGATTATTCATAGGTAATTTTAAAAAAGGTGGACTCAAATTTTTCTCGGCCATAGTACCAAATAAGTTGTAATCAAAGTCCGTGTAGTTGGGGTTCGAGATTGATTATTAATAGGTATTTTTTATTAAAGGCGGACTCGAGCCTTTCTTTGTTGCCTATGTACCTAATATTTTGGGTTCAAAGTCCGCGTAGTTCGGCGGGTTGGAGATTTGTTATCCATAGGTATCTTTTTCAACAAGTAGAGTCAAGCCTTTCACAATCGTGTACGTACCGAATACTTTGTGATCAAAGTCCGCGTGGTGCGGGTTGGGATTGATTATTCATAGGTAATTTTAAAAAAAGGTGGACTCAAATTTTTCTCGGCCACGTACGTACCAAATAAGTTGTAATCATAGTCCGTGTAGTTGGGGTTCGAGATTGATTATTAATAGGTATTTTTTATTAAAGGCGGACTCGAGCCTTTCTTTGTTGTCTATGTACCTAATATTTTGGGCTCAAAGTCCCCGTAGTTCGGCGGGTTGGAGATTTGTTATCCATAGGTATCCTTTTCAACAAGTAGAGTCATGCCCTTCACAGCTGTGTACGTACCGAAAACTTTGTGATCAAATTCCGCGTAGTTCGGGTTGGGATTGATTATTCATAGGTAATTTTAAAAAAGGTGGACTCAAAATTTTTCTCGGCCACCTACGTACCAAATAAGTTGTAATCAAAGTCCGTGTAATTGGGGTTCGAGATTGATTATTAATAGGTATTTTTTATTAAAGGCGGACTCGAGCCTTTCTTTGTTGCCTATGTACCTAATATTTTGGGTTCAATGTCCGCGTAGTTCGGCGGGTTGGAGATTTGTTATTCATAGGTATCTTTTTCAACAAGTAGAGTCAAGCCTTTCACGAGTTTGTGTACGTACCGAATACTTTGTGATCAAAGTCCGCGTGGTGCGGGTTGGAATTGATTATTCATAGGTAATTTTAAAAAAGGTGGACTCAAATTTTTCTCGGCTACCTACGTACCAAATAAATTGTAATCAAAGTCGGTGTTGTTGGGGTTCGACATTGATTATTAATCGGTATTTTTTATTAAAGGCAGACTCGACCCTTTCTTTGTTGTCTATGTACCCAATATTTTGGGCTTAAAGTCCGCGTAGTTCGGTGTTGGACATTGGTTATTCATAGGTATCTTTTTTAAAAGGTCGACTCGAGCCTTTCACAACCGTGTACGTACCGAATACTTTGTGATCAAAGTCCGCGTACTTCGGGTTGGGATTGATTATTCATAGGTAATTATTAAAAAGGTGGACTCAAATCTTTCTCGGCTACCTACGTACCCAATAATTTGTAATCAAAGTCCGTGTAGTTGGGGTTCGAGATTAATTATTAATAGGTATTTATTTTCTTTTAAAAGCGGACTCGAGCCATTCTCGGTTTCCTACATACCCAATACTTTGGGATCAAAGTCCTCGTATTTTGGGGTTGGAGATTTGATTATCCATAGGTATCTTTTTCAACAAGTAGAGTCAAGCCTTTCACAAATTGTACGTACCGAATACTTTGTGATCAAAGTCCGCGTGGTGCGGGTTGGGATTGATTATTCATAGGTAATTTTAAAAAAGGCGGACTCAAATTTTTCTCGGCCACGTACGTACCAAATATGTTGTAATCATAGTCCGTGTAGTTGGGGTTCGAGATTGATTATTAATAGGTATTTTTTATTAAAGGCGGACTCGAGCCTTTCTTTGTTGTCTATGTACCTAATATTTTGGGCTCAAAGTCCCCGTAGTTCGGCGGGTTGGAGATTTGTTATCCATAGGTATCCTTTTCAACAAGTAGAGTCATGCCCTTCACGATCGTGTACGTACCGAAAACTTTGTGATCAAATTCCGCGTAGTTCGGGTTGGGATTGATTATTCATAGGTAATTTTAAAAAAGGTGGACTCAAAATTTTTCTCGGCCACCTACGTACCAAATAAGTTGTAATCAAAGTCCGTGTAATTGGGGTTCGAGATTGATTATTAATAGGTATTTTTTATTAAAGGCGGACTCGAGCCTTTCTTTGTTGCCTATGTACCTAATATTTTGGGTTCAATGTCCGCGTAGTTCGGCGGGTTGGAGATTTGTTATCCATAGGTATCTTTTTCAACAAGTAGAGTCAAGCCTTTCACAGCTGTGTACGTACCGAATACTTTGTGATCAAAGTCCGCGTGGTGCGGGTTGGGATTGATTATTCATAGGTAATTTTAAACAAGGTGGACTCAAATTTTTCTCGGCCTATGTACCAAATAAGTTGTAATCAAAGTCCGTGTAGTTGGGGTTCGAGATTGATTATTAATAGGTATTTTTTATTAAAGGCGGACTCGAGCCTTTCTTTGTTGCCTATGTACCTAATATTTTGGGTTCAAAGTCCGCGTAGTTCGGCGGGTTGGAGATTTGTTATCCATAGGTATCTTTTTCAACAAGTAGAGTCAAGCCTTTCACAGCTGTGTACGTACCGAATACTTTGTGATCAAAGTCCGCGTGGTGCGGGTTGGGATTGATTATTCATAGGTAATTTTAAAAAAGGCGGACTCAAATTTTTCTCGGCCACGTACGTACCAAATATGTTGTAATCATAGTCCGTGTAGTTGGGGTTCGAGATTGATTATTAATAGGTATTTTTTATTAAAGGCGGACTCGAGCCTTTCTTTGTTGTCTATGTACCTAATATTTTGGGCTCAAAGTCCCCGTAGTTCGGCGGGTTGGAGATTTGTTATCCATAGGTATCCTTTTCAACAAGTAGAGTCATGCCCTTCACAACGTGTACGTACCGAAAACTTTGTGATCAAATTCCGCGTAGTTCGGGTTGGGATTGATTATTCATAGGTAATTTTAAAAAAGGTGGACTCAAAATTTTTCTCGGCCACCTACGTACCAAATAAGTTGTAATCAAAGTCCGTGTAATTGGGGTTCGAGATTGATTATTAATAGGTATTTTTTATTAAAGGCGGACTCGAGCCTTTCTTTGTTGCCTATGTACCTAATATTTTGGGTTCAATGTCCGCGTAGTTCGGCGGGTTGGAGATTTGTTATCCATAGGTATCTTTTTCAACAAGTAGAGTCAAGCCTTTCACAGCTGTGTACGTACCGAATACTTTGTGATCAAAGTCCGCGTGGTGCGGGTTGGAATTGATTATTCATAGGTAAGTTTTAAAAAGGTGGACTCAAATCTTTCTCGGTTACCTACGTACCCAATAATTTGTAATCAAGGTCCGTGTAGTTGGGCTTCGTGATTGATTATTAATAGGTATTTCTTTTTTTTTTAAAAGCGGACTCGAGCCATTTCTCGGGTTCCTACATACCCAATACTTTGGGATCAAAGTCCTCGTATTTTGGGGTTGGAGATTGATTATCCATAGGTATCTTTTTCAACAAGTAGAGTCAAGCCTTTCACAAATTCGTGTACGTACCGAAAACTTTGTGATCAAATTCCGCGTAGTTCGGGTTGGGATTGATTATTCATAGGTAATTTTAAAAAAGGTGGACTCAAATTTTTCTCGGCCTATGTACCAAATAAGTTGTAATCAAAGTCCGTGTAGTTGGGGTTCGAGATTGATTATTAATAGGTATTTTTTATTAAAGGCGGACTCGAACCTTTCTTTGTTGCCTATGTACCTAATATTTTGGGTTCAAAGTCCGCGTAGTTCGGCGGGTTGGAGATTTGTTATCCATAGATATCTTTTTTCAACAAGTAGAGTCAAGCCTTTCACGATACTGTACGTACCGAATACTTTGTGATCAAAGTCCGCGTGGTGCGGGTTGGGATTGATTATTCATAGGTAATTTTAAAAAAGGCGGACTCAAATTTTTCTCGGCCACGTACGTACCAAATAAGTTGTAATCATAGTCCGTGTAGTTGGGGTTCGAGATTGATTATTAATAGGTATTTTTTATTAAAGGCGGACTCGAGCCTTTCTTTGTTGTCTATGTACCTAATATTTTGGGCTCAAAGTCCCCGTAGTTCGGCGGGTTGGAGATTTGTTATCCATAGGTATCCTTTTCAACAAGTAGAGTCAAGCCCTTCACAAATGCGTGTACGTAACGAACACTTTGTGATCAAAGTCCGCGTAGTTCGGGTTGGGATTGATTATTCATAGGTAATTTTAAAAAAGGTGGACTCAAATTTTTCTCGGCCACCTACGTACCAAATAATTTGTAATCAAAGTCCGTGTAGTTGGGGTTCGAGATTGATTATTAATAGGTATTTTTTATTTTAAAGGCGGACTCGAGCCTTTCTTTGTTCCTACATACCTAATATTTTGGGATCAAAGTCCGCGTAGTTTGGGGTTGGAGATTTGTTATCCATAGGTATCTTTTTCAACAAGTAGAGTCAAGCCTTTCACAGCTGTGTACGTACCGAAAACTTTGTGATCAAATTCCGCGTAGTTCGGGTTGGGATTGATTATTCATAGGTAATTTTAAAAAAGGTGGACTCAAATTTTTCTCGGCCACCTACGTACCAAATAAGTTGTAATCAAAGTCCGTGTAGTTGGGGTTCGAGATTGATTATTAATAGGTATTTTTTATTAAAGGCGGACTCGAGCATTTCTTTGTTGCCTATGTACCCAATATTTTGGGTTCAATGTCCGCGTAGTTCGGCGGGTTGGAGATTTGTTATTCATAGGTATCTTTTTCAACAAGTAGAGTCAAGCCTTTCACAGCTGTGTACGTACCGAATACTTTGTGATCAAAGTCCGCGTGGTGCGGGTTGGGATTGATTATTCATAGGTAATTTTAAAAAAGGTGGACTCAAATTTTTCTCGGCTACCTACGTACCAAATAAGTTGTAATCAAAGTCCGTGTAGTTGGGGTTCGAGATTGATTATTAATAGGTATTTTTTATTAAAGGCGGACTCGAGCCTTTCTCTGTTGTCTACATACCCAATACTTTGGGATCAAAGTCCTCGTATTTTGGGGTTGGAGATTGATTATCCATAGGTATCTTTTTCAACAAGTAGAGTCAAGCCTTTCACAACCGTGTACGTACCGAATACTTTGTGATCAAAGTCCGCGTGGTGCGGGTTGGGATTGATTATTCATAGGTAATTTTTAAAAAGGTGGACTCAAATTTTTCTCGGCCACGTACGTACCAAATAATGTTGTAATCATAGTCCGTGTAGTTGGGGTTCGAGATTGATTATTAATAGGTATTTTTTTCTTTTAAAGGCGGACTCGAGCCTTTCTTTGTTGTCTATGTACCTAATATTTTGGGCTCAAAGTCCCCGTAGTTCGGCGGGTTGGAGATTTGTTATCCATAGGTATCCTTTTCAACAAGTAGAGTCATGCCCTTCACAGATTGTGTACGTACCGAAAACTTTGTGATCAAATTCCGCGTAGTTCGGGTTGGGATTGATTATTCATAGGTAATTTTAAAAAAGGTGGACTCAAAATTTTTCTCGGCCACCTACGTACCAAATAAGTTGTAATCAAAGTCCGTGTAATTGGGGTTCGAGATTGATTATTAATAGGTATTTTTTATTAAAGGCGGACTCGAGCCTTTCTTTGTTGCCTATGTACCTAATATTTTGGGTTCAATGTCCGCGTAGTTCGGCGGGTTGGAGATTTGTTATCCATAGGTATCTTTTTCAACAAGTAGAGTCAAGCCTTTCACAAGCCGTGTACGTACCGAATACTTTGTGATCAAAGTCCGCGTGGTGCGGGTTGGGATTGATTATTCATAGGTAATTTTAAAAAAGGTGGACTCAAATTTTTCTCGGCCACCTACGTACCAAATAAGTTGTAATCAAAGTCCGTGTAGTTGGGGTTCGAGATTGATTATTAATAGGTATTTTTTATTAAAGGCGGACTCGAGCCTTTCTCTGTTGTCTATGTACCCAATATTTTGGGATCAAAGTCCTCGTATTTTGGCGGGTTGGAGATTGATTATCCATAGGTATCTTTTTCAACAAGTAGAGTCAAGCCTTTCACAAACTGTGTACGTACCGAATACTTTGTGATCAAAGTCCGCGTAGTTCGGGTTGGGATTGATTATTCATAGGTAATTTTAAAAAGGTGGACTCAAATCTTTCTCGGCCACGTACGTACCAAATAATTTGTAATCAAAGTCCGTGTAGTTGGGGTTCGAGATTGATTATTAATAGGTATTTTTTATTTTAAAGGCGGACTCGAGCCTTTCTTTGTTGTCTACATACCCAATATTTTGGGCTCAAAGTCCCCGTAGTTCGGCGGGTTGGAGATTTGTTATCCATAGGTATCCTTTTCAACAAGTAGAGTCATGCCCTTCACAGCTGTGTACGTACCGAAAACTTTGTGATCAAATTCCGCGTAGTTCGGGTTGGGATTGATTATTCATAGGTAATTTTAAAAAAGGTGGACTCAAAATTTTTCTCGGCCACCTACGTACCAAATAAGTTGTAATCAAAGTCCGTGTAATTGGGGTTCGAGATTGATTATTAATAGGTATTTTTTATTAAAGGCGGACTCGAGCCTTTCTTTGTTGCCTATGTACCTAATATTTTGGGTTCAAAGTCCGCGTAGTTCGGCGGGTTGGAGATTTGTTATCCATAGGTATCTTTTTCAACAAGTAGAGTCAAGCCTTTCACGAGTTGTACGTACCGAATACTTTGTGATCAAAGTCCGCGTGGTGCGGGTTGGAATTGATTATTCATAGGTAATTTTAAAAAAGGTGGACTCAAATTTTTCTCGGCTACCTACGTACCAAATAAGTTGTAATCAAAGTCCGTGTAGTTGGGGTTCGAGATTGATTATTAATAGGTATTTTTTATTAAAAGCGGACTCGAGCCTTTCTTTGTTGTCTATGTACCCAATACTTTGGGCTCAAAGTCCGCGTAGTTCGGTGGTTGGAGATTGGTTATCCATAGGTATCTTTTTTAAAAGGTAGACTCGAGCCTTTCACAACTGTGTACGTACCGAATACTTTGTGATCAAAGTCCGCGTACTTCGGGTTGGGATTGATTATTCATAGGTAATTTTTAAAAAGGTGGACTCAAATCTTTCTCGGCTACCTACGTACCCAATAATTTGTAATCAAAGTCCGTGTAGTTGGGGTTCGAGATTAATTATTAATAGGTATTTATTTTCTTTTAAAAGCATACTCGAGCCATTCTCGGGTTCCTACATACCCAATACTTTGGGATCAAAGTCCTCGTATTTTGGGGTTGGAGATTGATTATCCATAGGTATCTTTTTCAACAAGTAGAGTCAAGCCTTTCACAGTACCGTGTACGTACCGAAAACTTTGTGATCAAATTCCGCGTAGTTCGGGTTGGGATTGATTATTCATAGGTAATTTTAAAAAAGGTGGACTCAAATTTTTCTCGGCCTATGTACCAAATAAGTTGTAATCAAAGTCCGTGTAGTTGGGGTTCGAGATTGATTATTAATAGGTATTTTTTATTAAAGGCGGACTCGAGCCTTTCTTTGTTGCCTATGTACCTAATATTTTGGGTTCAAAGTCCGCGTAGTTCGGCGGGTTGGAGATTTGTTATCCATAGGTATCTTTTTCAACAAGTAGAGTCAAGCCTTTCACGAATGTGTACGTACCGAATACTTTGTGATCAAAGTCCGCGTGGTGCGGGTTGGGATTGATTATTCATAGGTAATTTTAAAAAAGGTGGACTCAAATTTTTCTCGGCTACCTACGTACCAAATAAATTGTAATCAAAGTCCGTGTAGTTGGGGTTCGACATTGATTATTAATAGGTATTTTTTATTAAAGGCGGACTCGAGCCTTTCTTTGTTGTCTATGTACCCAATATTTTGGGCTCAAAGTCCCCGTAGTTCGGTGTTGGAGATTTGTTATCCATAGGTATCTTTTTTAACAAGTCGACTCGAGCCTTTCACAACGTGTACGTACCGAATACTTTGTGATCAAAGTCCGCGTACTTCGGGTTGGGATTGATTATTCATAGGTAATTTTTAAAAAGGTGGACTCAAATCTTTCTCGGCTACCTACGTACCCAATAATTTGTAATCAAAGTCCGTGTAGTTGGGGTTCGAGATTAATTATTAATAGGTATTTATTTTCTTTTAAAAGCATACTCGAGCCATTCTCTGTTCCTACATACCCAATACTTTTGGGATCAAAGTCCTCGTATTTTGGGGTTGGAGATTGATTATCCATAGGTATCTTTTTCAACAAGTAGAGTCAAGCCTTTCACGTTGTGTACGTACCGAAAACTTTGTGATCAAATTCCGCGTAGTTCGGGTTGGGATTGATTATTCATAGGTAATTTTAAAAAAGGTGGACTCAAATTTTTCTCGGCCACCTACGTACCAAATAAGTTGTAATCAAAGTCCGTGTAGTTGGGGTTCGAGATTGATTATTAATAGGTATTTTTTATTAAAGGCGGACTCGAGCCTTTCTTTGTTGCCTATGTACCTAATATTTTGGGTTCAAAGTCCGCGTAGTTCGGCGGGTTGGAGATTTGTTATCCATAGGTATCTTTTTCAACAAGTAGAGTCAAGCCTTTCACAGTTGTGTACGTACCGAATACTTTGTGATCAAAGTCCGCGTGGTGCGGGTTGGAATTGATTATTCATAGGTAATTTTAAAAAAGGTGGACTCAAATTTTTCTCGGCTACCTACGTACCAAATAAATTGTAATCAAAGTCGGTGTAGTTGGGGTTCGACATTGATTATTAATCGGTATTTTTTATTAAAGGCGGACTCGACCCTTTCTTTGTTGTCTATGTACCCAATATTTTGGGCTCAAAGTCCGCGTAGTTCGGTGTTGGACATTGGTTATCCATAGGTATCTTTTTTAAAAAGTCGACTCGAGCCTTTCACAACTATGTACGTACCGAATACTTTGTGATCAAAGTCCGCGTACTTCGGGTTGGGATTGATTATTCATAGGTAATTTTTAAAAAGGTGGACTCAAATCTTTCTCGGCTACCTACGTACCCAATAATTTGTAATCAAAGTCCGTGTAGTTGGGGTTCGAGATTAATTATTAATAGGTATTTATTTTCTTTTAAAAGCATACTCGAGCCATTCTCGGGTTCCTACATACCCAATACTTTGGGATCAAAGTCCTCGTATTTTGGGGTTGGAGATTGATTATCCATAGGTATCTTTTTCAACAAGTAGAGTCAAGCCTTTCACAGCTGTGTACGTACCGAAAACTTTGTGATCAAATTCCGCGTAGTTCGGGTTGGGATTGATTATTCATAGGTAATTTTAAAAAAGGTGGACTCAAATTTTTCTCGGCCTATGTACCAAATAAGTTGTAATCAAAGTCCGTGTAGTTGGGGTTCGAGATTGATTATTAATAGGTATTTTTTATTAAAGGCGGACTCGAGCCTTTCTTTGTTGCCTATGTACCTAATATTTTGGGTTCAAAGTCCGCGTAGTTCGGCGGGTTGGAGATTTGTTATCCATAGGTATCTTTTTCAACAAGTAGAGTCAAGCCTTTCACAGCTGTGTACGTACCGAATACTTTGTGATCAAAGTCCGCGTGGTGCGGGTTGGAATTGATTATTCATAGGTAATTTTAAAAAAGGTGGACTCAAATTTTTCTCGGCTACCTACGTACCAAATAAATTGTAATCAAAGTCGGTGTTGTTGGGGTTCGACATTGATTATTAATCGGTATTTTTTATTAAAGGCAGACTCGACCCTTTCTTTGTTGTCTATGTACCCAATATTTTGGGCTTAAAGTCCGCGTAGTTCGGTGTTGGACATTGGTTATTCATAGGTATCTTTTTTAAAAGGTCGACTCGAGCCTTTCACAACTTGTACGTACCGAATACTTTGTGATCAAAGTCCGCGTACTTCGGGTTGGGATTGATTATTCATAGGTAATTATTAAAAAGGTGGACTCAAATCTTTCTCGGCTACCTACGTACCCAATAATTTGTAATCAAAGTCCGTGTAGTTGGGGTTCGAGATTAATTATTAATAGGTATTTATTTTCTTTTAAAAGCGTACTCGAGCCATTCTCGGGTTCCTACATACCCAATACTTTGGGATCAAAGTCCTCGTATTTTGGGGTTGGAGATTGATTATCCATAGGTATCTTTTTCAACAAGTAGAGTCAAGCCTTTCACAAATGTGTACGTACCGAAAACTTTGTGATCAAATTCCGCGTAGTTCGGGTTGGGATTGATTATTCATAGGTAATTTTAAAAAAGGCGGACTCAAATTTTTCTCGGCTACCTATGTACCAAATAAGTTGTAATCAAAGTCCGTGTAGTTGGGGTTCGAGATTGATTATTAATAGGTATTTTTTATTAAAGGCGGACTCGAGCCTTTCTTTGTTGCCTATGTACCTAATATTTTGGGTTCAAAGTCCGCGTAGTTCGGCGGGTTGGAGATTTGTTATCCATAGGTATCTTTTTCAACAAGTAGAGTCAAGCCTTTCACGAATGTGTACGTACCGAATACTTTGTGATCAAAGTCCGCGTGGTGCGGGTTGGAATTGATTATTCATAGGTAATTTTAAAAAAGGTGGACTCAAATTTTTCTCGGCTACCTACGTACCAAATAAATTGTAATCAAAGTCGGTGTTGTTGGGGTTCGACATTGATTATTAATCGGTATTTTTTATTAAAGGCGGACTCGACCCTTTCTTTGTTGTCTATGTACCCAATATTTTGGGCTCAAAGTCCGCGTAGTTCGGTGTTGGACATTGGTTATCCATAGGTATCTTTTTTAAAAGGTCGACTCGAGCCTTTCACAACTATGTACGTACCGAATACTTTGTGATCAAAGTCCGCGTACTTCGGGTTGGGATTGATTATTCATAGGTAATTTTTAAAAAGGTGGACTCAAATCTTTCTCGGCTACCTACGTACCCAATAATTTGTAATCAAAGTCCGTGTAGTTGGGGTTCGAGATTAATTATTAATAGGTATTTATTTTCTTTTAAAAGCATACTCGAGCCATTCTCGGGTTCCTACATACCCAATACTTTGGGATCAAAGTCCTCGTATTTTGGGGTTGGAGATTGATTATCCATAGGTATCTTTTTCAACAAGTAGAGTCAAGCCTTTCACGGTTGTACGTACCGAAAACTTTGTGATCAAATTCCGCGTAGTTCGGGTTGGGATTGATTATTCATAGGTAATTTTAAAAAAGGTGGACTCAAATTTTTCTCGGCCTATGTACCAAATAAGTTGTAATCAAAGTCCGTGTAGTTGGGGTTCGAGATTGATTATTAATAGGTATTTTTTATTAAAGGCGGACTCGAGCCTTTCTTTGTTGCCTATGTACCTAATATTTTGGGTTCAAAGTCCGCGTAGTTCGGCGGGTTGGAGATTTGTTATCCATAGGTATCTTTTTCAACAAGTAGAGTCAAGCCTTTCACAGCTTGTGTACGTACCGAATACTTTGTGATCAAAGTCCGCGTGGTGCGGGTTGGAATTGATTATTCATAGGTAATTTTAAAAAAGGTGGACTCAAATTTTTCTCGGCTACCTACGTACCAAATAAATTGTAATCAAAGTCGGTGTTGTTGGGGTTCGACATTGATTATTAATCGGTATTTTTTATTAAAGGCGGACTCGACCCTTTCTTTGTTGTCTATGTACCCAATATTTTGGGCTCAAAGTCCGCGTAGTTCGGTGTTGGACATTGGTTATCCATAGGTATCTTTTTTAAAAGGTCGACTCGAGCCTTTCACAACTATGTACGTACCGAATACTTTGTGATCAAAGTCCGCGTACTTCGGGTTGGGATTGATTATTCATAGGTAATTTTTAAAAAGGTGGACTCAAATCTTTCTCGGCTACCTACGTACCCAATAATTTGTAATCAAAGTCCGTGTAGTTGGGGTTCGAGATTAATTATTAATAGGTATTTATTTTCTTTTAAAAGCATACTCGAGCCATTCTCGGGTTCCTACATACCCAATACTTTGGGATCAAAGTCCTCGTATTTTGGGGTTGGAGATTGATTATCCATAGGTATCTTTTTCAACAAGTAGAGTCAAGCCTTTCACGTGTGTACGTACCGAAAACTTTGTGATCAAATTCCGCGTAGTTCGGGTTGGGATTGATTATTCATAGGTAATTTTAAAAAAGGTGGACTCAAATTTTTCTCGGCCATGTACCAAATAAGTTGTAATCAAAGTCCGTGTAGTTGGGGTTCGAGATTGATTATTAATAGGTATTTTTTATTAAAGGCAGACTCGAGCCTTTCTTTGTTGCCTATGTACCTAATATTTTGGGTTCAAAGTCCGCGTAGTTCGGCGGGTTGGAGATTTGTTATCCATAGGTATCTTTTTCAACAAGTAGAGTCAAGCCTTTCACACTGTGTACGTACCGAATACTTTGTGATCAAAGTCCGCGTGGTGCGGGTTGGAATTGATTATTCATAGGTAATTTTAAAAAAGGTGGACTCAAATTTTTCTCGGCTACCTACGTACCAAATAAATTGTAATCAAAGTCGGTGTTGTTGGGGTTCGACATTGATTATTAATCGGTATTTTTTATTAAAGGCGGACTCGACCCTTTCTTTGTTGTCTATGTACCCAATATTTTGGGCTCAAAGTCCGCGTAGTTCGGTGTTGGACATTGGTTATTCATAGGTATCTTTTTTAAAAGGTCGACTCGAGCCTTTCACAATTATGTACGTACCGAATAATTTGTGATCAAAGTCCGCGTACTTCGGGTTGGGTTTGATTATTCATAGGTAATTTTTAAAAAGGTGGACTCAAATCTTTCTCGGCTACCTATGTACCCAATAATTTGTAATCAAAGTCCGTGTAGTTGGGGTTCGAGATTAATTATTAATAGGTATTTATTTTCTTTTAAAAGCGTACTCGAGCCATTCTCGGGTTCCTACATACCCAATACTTTGGGATCAAAGTCCTCGTATTTTGGGGTTGGAGATTGATTATCCATAGGTATCTTTTTCAACAAGTAGAGTCAAGCCTTTCACAAGTTGTGTACGTACCGAAAACTTTGTGATCAAATTCCGCGTAGTTCGGGTTGGGATTGATTATTCATAGGTAATTTTAAAAAAGGTGGACTCAAATTTTTCTCGGCCCTATGTACCAAATAAGTTGTAATCAAAGTCCGTGTAGTTGGGGTTCGAGATTGATTATTAATAGGTATTTTTTATTAAAGGCGGACTCGAGCCTTTCTTTGTTGCCTATGTACCTAATATTTTGGGTTCAAAGTCCGCGTAGTTCGGCGGGTTGGAGATTTGTTATCCATAGGTATCTTTTTCAACAAGTAGAGTCAAGCCTTTCACAGTTGTGTACGTACCGAATACTTTGTGATCAAAGTCCGCGTGGTGCGGGTTGGAATTGATTATTCATAGGTAATTTTAAAAAAGGTGGACTCAAATTTTTCTCGGCTACCTACGTACCAAATAAATTGTAATCAAAGTCGGTGTTGTTGGGGTTCGACATTGATTATTAATCGGTATTTTTTATTAAAGGCGGACTCGACCCTTTCTTTGTTGTCTATGTACCCAATATTTTGGGCTCAAAGTCCGCGTAGTTCGGTGTTGGACATTGGTTATTCATAGGTATCTTTTTTAAAAGGTCGACTCGAGCCTTTCACAACTATGTACGTACCGAATACTTTGTGATCAAAGTCCGCGTACTTCGGGTTGGGATTGATTATTCATAGGTAATTTTTAAAAAGGTGGACTCAAATCTTTCTCAGCTACCTACGTACCCAATAATTTGTAATCAAAGTCCGTGTAGTTGGGGTTCGAGATTAATTATTAATAGGTATTTATTTTCTTTTAAAAGCATACTCGAGCCATTCTCGGGTTCCTACATACCCAATACTTTGGGATCAAAGTCCTCGTATTTTGGGGTTGGAGATTGATTATCCATAGGTATCTTTTTCAACAAGTAGAGTCAAGCCTTTCACAGCTGTGTACGTACCGAAAACTTTGTGATCAAATTCCGCGTAGTTCGGGTTGGGATTGATTATTCATAGGTAATTTTAAAAAAGGTGGACTCAAATTTTTCTCGGCCACGTATGTACCAAATAAGTTGTAATCAAAGTCCGTGTAGTTGGGGTTCGAGATTGATTATTAATAGGTATTTTTTATTAAAGGCGGACTCGAGCCTTTCTTTGTTGCCTATGTACCTAATATTTTGGGTTCAAAGTCCGCGTAGTTCGGCGGGTTGGAGATTTGTTATCCATAGGTATCTTTTTCAACAAGTAGAGTCAAGCCTTTCACAGCTGTGTACGTACCGAATACTTTGTGATCAAAGTCCGCGTGGTGCGGGTTGGAATTGATTATTCATAGGTAATTTTAAAAAAGGTGGACTCAAATTTTTCTCGGCTACCTACGTACCAAATAAATTGTAATCAAAGTCGGTGTTGTTGGGGTTCGACATTGATTATTAATCGGTATTTTTTATTAAAGGCGGACTCGACCCTTTCTTTGTTGTCTATGTACCCAATATTTTGGGCTCAAAGTCCGCGTAGTTCGGTGTTGGACATTGGTTATCCATAGGTATCTTTTTTAAAAGGTCGACTCGAGCCTTTCACAACTATGTACGTACCGAATACTTTGTGATCAAAGTCCGCGTACTTCGGGTTGGGATTGATTATTCATAGGTAATTTTTAAAAAGGTGGACTCAAATCTTTCTCGGCTACCTACGTACCCAATAATTTGTAATCAAAGTCCGTGTAGTTGGGGTTCGAGATTAATTATTAATAGGTATTTATTTTCTTTTAAAAGCATACTCGAGCCATTCTCGGGTTCCTACATACCCAATACTTTGGGATCAAAGTCCTCGTATTTTGGGGTTGGAGATTGATTATCCATAGGTATCTTTTTCAACAAGTAGAGTCAAGCCTTTCACAGCTGTGTACATACCGAAAACTTTGTGATCAAAGTCCACGTAGTTCGGGTTGGGATTGATTATTCATAGGTAATTTTAAAAAAGGTGGACTCAAATTTTTCTCGGCCACGTACGTACCAAATAAGTTGTAATCAAAGTCCGTGTAGTTGGGGTTCGAGATTGATTATTAATAGGTATTTTTTATTAAAGGCGGACTCGAGCCTTTCTTTGTTGCCTATGTACCTAATATTTTGGGTTCAAAGTCCGCGTAGTTCGGCGGGTTGGAGATTTGTTATCCATAGGTATCTTTTTCAACAAGTAGAGTCAAGCCTTTCACGGTGTGTACGTACCGAATACTTTGTGATCAAAGTCCGCGTGGTGCGGGTTGGAATTGATTATTCATAGGTAATTTTTAAAAAGGTGGACTCAAATTTTTCTCGGCTACCTACGTACCAAATAAATTGTAATCAAAGTCGGTGTTGTTGGGGTTCGACATTGATTATTAATCGGTATTTTTTATTAAAGGCGGACTCGACCCTTTCTTTGTTGTCTATGTACCCAATATTTTGGGCTCAAAGTCCGCGTAGTTCGGTGTTGGACATTGGTTATCCATAGGTATCTTTTTTAAAAGGTCGACTCGAGCCTTTCACAACTATGTACGTACCGAATACTTTGTGATCAAAGTCCGCGTACTTCGGGTTGGGATTGATTATTCATAGGTAATTTTTAAAAAGGTGGACTCAAATCTTTCTCGGCTACCTACGTACCCAATAATTTGTAATCAAAGTCCGTGTAGTTGGGGTTCGAGATTAATTATTAATAGGTATTTATTTTCTTTTAAAAGCAGACTCGAGCCATTCTCGGGTTCCTACATACCCAATACTTTTGGATCAAAGTCCTCGTATTTTGGGGTTGGAGATTGATTATCCATAGGTATCTTTTTCAACAAGTAGAGTCAAGCCTTTCACAGCTGTGTACATACCGAAAACTTTGTGATCAAAGTCCACGTAGTTCGGGTTGGGATTGATTATTCATAGGTAATTTTAAAAAAGGTGGACTCAAATTTTTCTCGGCCACGTACGTACCAAATAAGTTGTAATCAAAGTCCGTGTAGTTGGGGTTCGAGATTGATTATTAATAGGTATTTTTTATTAAAGGCCGACTCGAGCCTTTCTTTGTTGCCTGTGTACCTAATATTTTGGGTTCAAAGTCCGCGTAGTTCGGCGGGTTGGAGATTTGTTATCCATAGGTATCTTTTTCAACAAGTAGAGTCAAGCCTTTCACAAATGTGTACGTACCGAATACTTTGTGATCAAAGTCCGCGTGGTGCGGGTTGGAATTGATTATTCATAGGTAATTTTAAAAAAGGTGGACTCAAATTTTTCTCGGCTACCTACGTACCAAATAAATTGTAATCAAAGTCGGTGTTGTTGGGGTTCGACATTGATTATTAATCGGTATTTTTTATTAAAGGCGGACTCGACCCTTTCTTTGTTGTCTATGTACCCAATATTTTGGGCTCAAAGTCCGCGTAGTTCGGTGTTGGACATTGGTTATCCATAGGTATCTTTTTTAAAAGGTCGACTCGAGCCTTTCACAACTATGTACGTACCGAATACTTTGTGATCAAAGTCCGCGTACTTCGGGTTGGGATTGATTATTCATAGGTAATTTTTAAAAAGGTGGACTCAAATCTTTCTCGGCTACCTACGTACCCAATAATTTGTAATCAAAGTCCGTGTAGTTGGGGTTCGAGATTAATTATTAATAGGTATTTATTTTCTTTTAAAAGCAGACTCGAGCCATTCTCGGGTTCCTACATACCCAATACTTTTGGATCAAAGTCCTCGTATTTTGGGGTTGGAGATTGATTATCCATAGGTATCTTTTTCAACAAGTAGAGTCAAGCCTTTCACAACGTGTGTACATACCGAATACTTTGTGATCAAAGTCCACGTAGTTCGGGTTGGGATTGATTATTCATAGGTAATTTTAAAAAAGGTGGACTCAAATTTTTCTCGGCCACGTACGTACCAAATAAGTTGTAATCAAAGTCCGTGTAGTTGGGGTTCGAGATTGATTATTAATAGGTATTTTTTATTAAAGGCCGACTCGAGCCTTTCTTTGTTGCCTGTGTACCTAATATTTTGGGTTCAAAGTCCGCGTAGTTCGGCGGGTTGGAGATTTGTTATCCATAGGTATCTTTTTCAACAAGTAGAGTCAAGCCTTTCACGGTAATGTGTACGTACCGAATACTTTGTGATCAAAGTCCGCGTGGTGCGGGTTGGAATTGATTATTCATAGGTAATTTTAAAAAAGGTGGACTCAAATTTTTCTCGGCTACCTACGTACCAAATAAATTGTAATCAAAGTCGGTGTTGTTGGGGTTCGACATTGATTATTAATCGGTATTTTTTATTAAAGGCGGACTCGACCCTTTCTTTGTTGTCTATGTACCCAATATTTTGGGCTCAAAGTCCGCGTAGTTCGGTGTTGGACATTGGTTATCCATAGGTATCTTTTTTAAAAGGTCGACTCGAGCCTTTCACAACTATGTACGTACCGAATACTTTGTGATCAAAGTCCGCGTACTTCGGGTTGGGATTGATTATTCATAGGTAATTTTTAAAAAGGTGGACTCAAATCTTTCTCGGCTACCTACGTACCCAATAATTTGTAATCAAAGTCCGTGTAGTTGGGGTTCGAGATTAATTATTAATAGGTATTTATTTTCTTTTAAAAGCAGACTCGAGCCATTCTCGGGTTCCTACATACCCAATACTTTTGGATCAAAGTCCTCGTATTTTGGGGTTGGAGATTGATTATCCATAGGTATCTTTTTCAACAAGTAGAGTCAAGCCTTTCACGGCTGTGTACATACCGAATACTCTGTGATCAAAGTCCACGTAGTTCGGGTTGGGATTGAATATTCATAGGTAATTTTAAAAAAGGTGGACTCAAATTTTTCTCGGCCACGTACGTACCAAATAAGTTGTAATCAAAGTCCGTGTAGTTGGGGTTCGAGATTGATTATTAATAGGTATTTTTTATTAAAGGCCGACTCGAGCCTTTCTTTGTTGCCTGTGTACCTAATATTTTGGGTTCAAAGTCCGCGTAGTTCGGCGGGTTGGAGATTTGTTATCCATAGGTATCTTTTTCAACAAGTAGAGTCAAGCCTTTCACAGCTGTGTACGTACCGAATACTTTGTGATCAAAGTCCGCGTGGTGCGGGTTGGAATTGATTATTCATAGGTAATTTTAAAAAAGGTGGACTCAAATTTTTCTCGGCTACCTACGTACCAAATAAATTGTAATCAAAGTCGGTGTTGTTGGGGTTCGACATTGATTATTAATCGGTATTTTTTATTAAAGGCGGACTCGACCCTTTCTTTGTTGTCTATGTACCCAATATTTTGGGCTCAAAGTCCGCGTAGTTCGGTGTTGGACATTGGTTATCCATAGGTATCTTTTTTAAAAGGTCGACTCGAGCCTTTCACAACTATGTACGTACCGAATACTTTGTGATCAAAGTCCGCGTACTTCGGGTTGGGATTGATTATTCATAGGTAATTTTTAAAAAGGTGGACTCAAATCTTTCTCGGCTACCTACGTACCCAATAATTTGTAATCAAAGTCCGTGTAGTTGGGGTTCGAGATTAATTATTAATAGGTATTTATTTTCTTTTAAAAGCATACTCGAGCCATTCTCGGGTTCCTACATACCCAATACTTTTGGATCAAAGTCCTCGTATTTTGGGGTTGGAGATTGATTATCCATAGGTATCTTTTTCAACAAGTAGAGTCAAGCCTTTCACTGCTGTGTACATACCGAATACTTTGTGATCAAAGTCCACGTAGTTCGGGTTGGGATTGATTATTCATAGGTAATTTTAAAAAAGGTGGACTCAAATTTTTCTCGGCCACGTACGTACCAAATAAGTTGTAATCAAAGTCCGTGTAGTTGGGGTTCGAGATTGATTATTAATAGGTATTTTTTATTAAAGGCCGACTCGAGCCTTTCTTTGTTGCCTGTGTACCTAATATTTTGGGTTCAAAGTCCGCGTAGTTCGGCGGGTTGGAGATTTGTTATCCATAGGTATCTTTTTCAACAAGTAGAGTCAAGCCTTTCACGGTTGTGTACGTACCGAATACTTTGTGATCAAAGTCCGCGTGGTGCGGGTTGGAATTGATTATTCATAGGTAATTTTAAAAAAGGTGGACTCAAATTTTTCTCGGCTACCTACGTACCAAATAAATTGTAATCAAAGTCGGTGTTGTTGGGGTTCGACATTGATTATTAATCGGTATTTTTTATTAAAGGCGGACTCGACCCTTTCTTTGTTGTCTATGTACCCAATATTTTGGGCTCAAAGTCCGCGTAGTTCGGTGTTGGACATTGGTTATCCATAGGTATCTTTTTTAAAAGGTCGACTCGAGCCTTTCACAACTATGTACGTACCGAATACTTTGTGATCAAAGTCCGCGTACTTCGGGTTGGGATTGATTATTCATAGGTAATTTTTAAAAAGGTGGACTCAAATCTTTCTCGGCTACCTACGTACCCAATAATTTGTAATCAAAGTCCGTGTAGTTGGGGTTCGAGATTAATTATTAATAGGTATTTATTTTCTTTTAAAAGCATACTCGAGCCATTCTCGGGTTCCTACATACCCAATACTTTTGGATCAAAGTCCTCGTATTTTGGGGTTGGAGATTGATTATCCATAGGTATCTTTTTCAACAAGTAGAGTCATGCCTTTCACAGTGTGTACATACCGAATACTCTGTGATCAAAGTCCACGTAGTTCGGGTTGGGATTGAATATTCATAGGTAATTTTAAAAAGGTGGACTCAAATTTTTCTCGGCCACGTACGTACCAAATAAGTTGTAATCAAAGTCCGTGTAGTTGGGGTTCGAGATTGATTATTAATAGGTATTTTTTATTAAAGGCCGACTCGAGCCTTTCTTTGTTGCTCGTGTATCTAATATTTTGGGCTCAAAGTCCGTGTAGTTCGGCGGGTTGGAGATTTGTTATCCATAGATATCTTTTTCAACAAGTAGAGTCAAGCCTTTCACAACTGTGTACGTACCGAATACTTTGTGATCAAAGTCCGCGTGGTGCGGGTTGGAATTGATTATTCATAGGTAATTTTAAAAAAGGTGGACTCAAATTTTTCTCGGCTACCTACGTACCAAATAAATTGTAATCAAAGTCGGTGTTGTTGGGGTTCGACATTGATTATTAATCGGTATTTTTTATTAAAGGCGGACTCGACCCTTTCTTTGTTGTCTATGTACCCAATATTTTGGGCTCAAAGTCCGCGTAGTTCGGTGTTGGACATTGGTTATCCATAGGTATCTTTTTTAAAAGGTCGACTCGAGCCTTTCACAACTATGTACGTACCGAATACTTTGTGATCAAAGTCCGCGTACTTCGGGTTGGGATTGATTATTCATAGGTAATTTTTAAAAAGGTGGACTCAAATCTTTCTCGGCTACCTACGTACCCAATAATTTGTAATCAAAGTCCGTGTAGATGGGGTTCGAGATTAATTATTAATAGGTATTTATTTTCTTTTAAAAGCAGACTCGAGCCATTCTCGGGTTCCTACATACCCAATACTTTTGGATCAAAGTCCTCGTATTTTGGGGTTGGAGATTGATTATCCATAGGTATCTTTTTCAACAAGTAGAGTCAAGCCTTTCACAGCTGTGTACATACCGAATACTCTGTGATCAAAGTCCACGTAGTTCGGGTTGGGATTGAATATTCATAGGTAATTTTAAAAAAGGTGGACTCAAATTTTTCTCGGCCACCTACGTACCAAATAAGTTGTAATCAAAGTCCGTGTAGTTGGGGTTCGAGATTGATTATTAATAGGTATTTTTTATTAAAGGCCGACTCGAGCCTTTCTTTGTTGCCCGTGTACCTAATATTTTGGGTTCAAAGTCCGCGTAGTTCGGCGGGTTGGAGATTTGTTATCCATAGGTATCTTTTTCAACAAGTAGAGTCAAGCCTTTCACGGCTGTGTACGTACCGAATACTTTGTGATCAAAGTCCGCGTGGTGCGGGTTGGAATTGATTATTCATAGGTAATTTTAAAAAAGGTGGACTCAAATTTTTCTCGGCTACCTACGTACCAAATAAATTGTAATCAAAGTCGGTGTTGTTGGGGTTCGACATTGATTATTAATCGGTATTTTTTATTAAAGGCGGACTCGACCCTTTCTTTGTTGTCTATGTACCCAATATTTTGGGCTCAAAGTCCGCGTAGTTCGGTGTTGGACATTGGTTATCCATAGGTATCTTTTTTAAAAGGTCGACTCGAGCCTTTCACAACTATGTACGTACCGAATACTTTGTGATCAAAGTCCGCGTACTTCGGGTTGGGATTGATTATTCATAGGTAATTTTTAAAAGGGTGGACTCAAATCTTTCTCAGCTACCTACGTACCCAATAATTTGTAATCAAAGTCCGTGTAGTTGGGGTTCGAGATTAATTATTAATAGGTATTTATTTTCTTTTAAAAGCGTACTCGAGCCATTCTCGGGTTCCTACATACCCAATACTTTTGGATCAAAGTCCTCGTATTTTGGGGTTGGAGATTGATTATCCATAGGTATCTTTTTCAACAAGTAGAGTCAAGCCTTTCACTGCTGTGTACATACCGAATACTCTGTGATCAAAGTCCACGTAGTTCGGGTTGGGATTGAATATTCATAGGTAATTTTAAAAAGGTGGACTCAAATTTTTCTCGGCCACGTACGTACCAAATAAGTTGTAATCAAAGTCCGTGTAGTTGGGGTTCGAGATTGATTATTAATAGGTATTTTTTATTAAAGGCCGACTCGAGCCTTTCTTTGTTGCCTGTGTACCTAATATTTTGGGTTCAAAGTCCGCGTAGTTCGGCGGGTTGGAGATTTGTTATCCATAGGTATCTTTTTCAACAAGTAGAGTCAAGCCTTTCACAGTTTGTACGTACCGAATACTTTGTGATCAAAGTCCGCGTGGTGCGGGTTGGAATTGATTATTCATAGGTAATTTTAAAAAAGGTGGACTCAAATTTTTCTCGGCTACCTACGTACCAAATAAATTGTAATCAAAGTCGGTGTTGTTGGGGTTCGACATTGATTATTAATCGGTATTTTTTATTAAAGGCGGACTCGACCCTTTCTTTGTTGTCTATGTACCCAATATTTTGGGCTCAAAGTCCGCGTAGTTCGGTGTTGGACATTGGTTATCCATAGGTATCTTTTTTAAAAGGTCGACTCGAGCCTTTCACAACTATGTACGTACCGAATACTTTGTGATCAAAGTCCGCGTACTTCGGGTTGGGATTGATTATTCATAGGTAATTTTTAAAAAGGTGGACTCAAATCTTTCTCAGCTACCTACGTACCCAATAATTTGTAATCAAAGTCCGTGTAGTTGGGGTTCGAGATTAATTATTAATAGGTATTTATTTTCTTTTAAAAGCAGACTCGAGCCATTCTCGGGTTCCTACATACCCAATACTTTTGGATCAAAGTCCTCGTATTTTGGGGTTGGAGATTGATTATCCATAGGTATCTTTTTCAACAAGTAGAGTCAAGCCTTTCACAAATGTGTACATACCGAATACTCTATGATCAAAGTCCACGTAGTTCGGGTTGGGATTGAATATTCATAGGTAATTTTAAAAAAGGTGGACTCAAATTTTTCTCGGCCACGTACGTACCAAATAAGTTGTAATCAAAGTCCGTGTAGTTGGGGTTCGAGATTGATTATTAATAGGTATTTTTTATTAAAGGCCGACTCGAGCCTTTCTTTGTTGCCTGTGTACCTAATATTTTGGGTTCAAAGTCCGCGTAGTTCGGCGGGTTGGAGATTTGTTATCCATAGGTATCTTTTTCAACAAGTAGAGTCAAGCCTTTCACAGTTGTGTACGTACCGAATACTTTGTGATCAAAGTCCGCGTGGTGCGGGTTGGAATTGATTATTCATAGGTAATTTTAAAAAAGGTGGACTCAAATTTTTCTCGGCTACCTACGTACCAAATAAATTGTAATCAAAGTCGGTGTTGTTGGGGTTCGACATTGATTATTAATCGGTATTTTTTATTAAAGGCGGACTCGACCCTTTCTTTGTTGTCTATGTACCCAATATTTTGGGCTCAAAGTCCGCGTAGTTCGGTGTTGGACATTGGTTATCCATAGGTATCTTTTTTAAAAGGTCGACTCGAGCCTTTCACAACTATGTACGTACCGAATACTTTGTGATCAAAGTCCGCGTACTTCGGGTTGGGATTGATTATTCATAGGTAATTTTTAAAAAGGTGGACTCAAATCTTTCTCGCCTACCTACGTACCCAATAATTTGTAATCAAAGTCCGTGTAGTTGGGGTTCGAGATTAATTATTAATAGGTATTTATTTTCTTTTAAAAGCATACTCGAGCCATTCTCGGGTTCCTACATACCCAATACTTTTGGATCAAAGTCCTCGTATTTTGGGGTTGGAGATTGATTATCCATAGGTATCTTTTTCAACAAGTAGAGTCATGCCTTTCACAGCTGTGTACATACCGAATACTCTGTGATCAAAGTCCACGTAGTTCGGGTTGGGATTGAATATTCATAGGTAATTTTAAAAAAGGTGGACTCAAATTTTTCTCGGCCACGTACGTACCAAATAAGTTGTAATCAAAGTCCGTGTAGTTGGGGTTCGAGATTGATTATTAATAGGTATTTTTTATTAAAGGCCGACTCGAGCCTTTCTTTGTTGCCTGTGTACCTAATATTTTGGGTTCAAAGTCCGCGTAGTTCGGCGGGTTGGAGATTTGTTATCCATAGGTATCTTTTTCAACAAGTAGAGTCAAGCCTTTCACAAGTGTGTACGTACCGAATACTTTGTGATCAAAGTCCGCGTGGTGCGGGTTGGAATTGATTATTCATAGGTAATTTTAAAAAAGGTGGACTCAAATTTTTCTCGGCTACCTACGTACCAAATAAATTGTAATCAAAGTCGGTGTTGTTGGGGTTCGACATTGATTATTAATCGGTATTTTTTATTAAAGGCGGACTCGACCCTTTCTTTGTTGTCTATGTACCCAATATTTTGGGCTCAAAGTCCGCGTAGTTCGGTGTTGGACATTGGTTATCCATAGGTATCTTTTTTAAAAGGTCGACTCGAGCCTTTCACAACTATGTACGTACCGAATACTTTGTGATCAAAGTCCGCGTACTTCGGGTTGGGATTGATTATTCATAGGTAATTTTTAAAAAGGTGGACTCAAATCTTTCTCGGCTACCTACGTACCCAATAATTTGTAATCAAAGTCCGTGTAGTTGGGGTTCGAGATTAATTATTAATAGGTATTTATTTTCTTTTAAAAGCAGACTCGAGCCATTCTCGGGTTCCTACATACCCAATACTTTTGGATCAAAGTCCTCGTATTTTGGGGTTGGAGATTGATTATCCATAGGTATCTTTTTCAACAAGTAGAGTCAAGCCTTTCATAGCAGTGTACATACCGAATACTCTGTGATCAAAGTCCACGTAGTTCGGGTTGGGATTGATTATTCATAGGTAATTTTTAAAAAGGTGGACTCACATTTTTCTCGGCCACCTACGTACCAAATAAGTTGTAATCAAAGTCCGTGTAGTTGGGGTTCGAGATTGATTATTAATAGGTATTTTTTATTAAAGGCCGACTCGAGCCTTTCTTTGTTGCCTGTGTACCTAATATTTTGGGTTCAAAGTCCGCGTAGTTCGGCGGGTTGGAGATTTGTTATCCATAGGTATCTTTTTCAACAAGTAGAGTCAAGCCTTTCACAAGTGTGTACGTACCGAATACTTTGTGATCAAAGTCCGCGTGGTGCGGGTTGGAATTGATTATTCATAGGTAATTTTAAAAAAGGTGGACTCAAATTTTTCTCGGCTACCTACGTACCAAATAAATTGTAATCAAAGTCGGTGTTGTTGTGGTTCGACATTGATTATTAATCGGTATTTTTTATTAAAGGCGGACTCGACCCTTTCTTTGTTGTCTATGTACCCAATATTTTGGGCTCAAAGTCCGCGTAGTTCGGTGTTGGACATTGGTTATCCATAGGTATCTTTTTTAAAAGGTCGACTCGAGCCTTTCACAACTATGTACGTACCGAATACTTTGTGATCAAAGTCCGCGTACTTCGGGTTGGGATTGATTATTCATAGGTAATTTTTAAAAGGGTGGACTCAAATCTTTCTCAGCTACCTACGTACCCAATAATTTGTAATCAAAGTCCGTGTAGTTGGGGTTCGAGATTAATTATTAATAGGTATTTATTTTCTTTTAAAAGCAGACTCGAGCCATTCTCGGGTTCCTACATACCCAATACTTTTGGATCAAAGTCCTCGTATTCTGGGGTTGGAGATTGATTATCCATAGGTATCTTTTTCAACAAGTAGAGTCATGCCTTTCACAGGTTTGTGTACATACCGAATACTCTGTGATCAAAGTCCACGTAGTTCGGGTTGGGATTGAATATTCATAGGTAATTTTAAAAAAGGTGGACTCAAATTTTTCTCGGCCACGTACGTACCAAATAAGTTGTAATCAAAGTCCGTGTAGTTGGGGTTCGAGATTGATTATTAATATGTATTTTTTATTAAAGGCCGACTCGAGCCTTTCTTTGTTGCCTGTGTACCTAATATTTTGGGTTCAAAGTCCGCGTAGTTCGGCGGGTTGGAGATTTGTTATCCATAGGTATCTTTTTCAACAAGTAGAGTCAAGCCTTTCACAGCTGTGTACGTACCGAATACTATGTGATCAAAGTCCGCGTGGTGCGGGTTGGAATTGATTATTCATAGGTAATTTTAAAAAAGGTGGACTCAAATTTTTCTCGGCTACCTACGTACCAAATAAATTGTAATCAAAGTCGGTGTTGTTGGGGTTCGACATTGATTATTAATCGGTATTTTTTATTAAAGGCGGACTCGACCCTTTCTTTGTTGTCTATGTACCCAATATTTTGGGCTCAAAGTCCGCGTAGTTCGGTGTTGGACATTGGTTATCCATAGGTATCTTTTTTAAAAGGTCGACTCGAGCCTTTCACAACTATGTACGTACCGAATACTTTGTGATCAAAGTCCGCGTACTTCGGGTTGGGATTGATTATTCATAGGTAATTTTTAAAAAGGTGGACTCAAATCTTTCTCAGCTACCTACGTACCCAATAATTTGTAATCAAAGTCCGTGTAGATGGGGTTCGAGATTAATTATTAATAGGTATTTATTTTCTTTTAAAAGCAGACTCGAGCCATTCTCGGGTTCCTACATACCCAATACTTTTGGATCAAAGTCCTCGTATTTTGGGGTTGGAGATTGATTATCCATAGGTATCTTTTTCAACAAGTAGAGTCAAGCCTTTCATAGCAGTGTACATACCGAATACTCTGTGATCAAAGTCCACGTAGTTCGGGTTGGGATTGATTATTCATAGGTAATTTTTAAAAAGGTGGACTCACATTTTTCTCGGCCACCTACGTACCAAATAAGTTGTAATCAAAGTCCGTGTAGTTGGGGTTCGAGATTGATTATTAATAGGTATTTTTTATTAAAGGCCGACTCGAGCCTTTCTTTGTTGCCTGTGTACCTAATATTTTGGGTTCAAAGTCCGCGTAGTTCGGCGGGTTGGAGATTTGTTATCCATAGGTATCTTTTTCAACAAGTAGAGTCAAGCCTTTCACAAATTGTGTACGTACCGAATACTTTGTGATCAAAGTCCGCGTGGTGCGGGTTGGAATTGATTATTCATAGGTAATTTTAAAAAAGGTGGACTCAAATTTTTCTCGGCTACCTACGTACCAAATAAATTGTAATCAAAGTCGGTGTTGTTGTGGTTCGACATTGATTATTAATCGGTATTTTTTATTAAAGGCGGACTCGACCCTTTCTTTGTTGTCTATGTACCCAATATTTTGGGCTCAAAGTCCGCGTAGTTCGGTGTTGGACATTGGTTATCCATAGGTATCTTTTTTAAAAGGTCGACTCGAGCCTTTCACAACTATGTACGTACCGAATACTTTGTGATCAAAGTCCGCGTACTTCGGGTTGGGATTGATTATTCATAGGTAATTTTTAAAAGGGTGGACTCAAATCTTTCTCAGCTACCTACGTACCCAATATATTGTAATCAAAGTCCGTGTAGTTGGGGTTCGAGATTAATTATTAATAGGTATTTATTTTCATTTAAAAGCAGACTCGAGCCATTCTCGGGTTCCTACATACCCAATACTTTTGGATCAAAGTCCTCGTATTCTGGGGTTGGAGATTGATTATCCATAGGTATCTTTTTCAACAAGTAGAGTCATGCCTTTCACAGCTGTGTACATACCGAATACTCCGTGATCAAAGTCCACGTAGTTCGGGTTGGGATTGAATATTCATAGGTAATTTTAAAAAAGGTGGACTCAAATTTTTCTCGGCCACGTACGTACCAAATAAGTTGTAATCAAAGTCCGTGTAGTTGGGGTTCGAGATTGATTATTAATATGTATTTTTTATTAAAGGCCGACTCGAGCCTTTCTTTGTTGCCTGCGTACCTAATATTTTGGGTTCAAAGTCCGCGTAGTTCGGCGGGTTGGAGATTTGTTATCCATAGGTATCTTTTTCAACAAGTAGAGTCAAGCCTTTCACAGCTGTGTACGTACCGAATACTATGTGATCAAAGTCCGCGTGGTGCGGGTTGGAATTGATTATTCATAGGTAATTTTAAAAAAGGTGGACTCAAATTTTTCTCGGCTACCTACGTACCAAATAAATTGTAATCAAAGTCGGTGTTGTTGGGGTTCGACATTGATTATTAATCGGTATTTTTTATTAAAGGCGGACTCGACCCTTTCTTTGTTGTCTATGTACCCAATATTTTGGGCTCAAAGTCCACGTAGTTCGGTGTTGGACATTGGTTTTCCATAGGTATCTTTTTTAAAAGGTCGACTCGAGCCTTTCACAACTATGTACGTACCGAATACTTTGTGATCAAAGTCCGCGTACTTCGGGTTGGGATTGATTATTCATAGGTAATTTTTAAAAAGGTGGACTCAAATCTTTCTCACCTACCTACGTACCCAATAATTTGTAATCAAAGTCCGTGTAGATGGGGTTCGAGATTAATTATTAATAGGTATTTATTTTCTTTTAAAAGCAGACTCGAGCCATTCTCGGGTTCCTACATACCCAATACTTTTGGATCAAAGTCCTCATATTTTGGGGTTGGAGATTGATTATCCATAGGTATCTTTTTCAACAAGTAGAGTCAAGCCTTTCACAGCAGTGTACATACCGAATACTCTGTGATCAAAGTCCACGTAGTTCGGGTTGGGATTGATTATTCATAGGTAATTTTTAAAAAGGTGGACTCACATTTTTCTCGGCCACCTACGTACCAAATAAGTTGTAATCAAAGTCCGTGTAGTTGGGGTTCGAGATTGATTATTAATAGGTATTTTTTATTAAAGGCGGACTCGAGCCTTTCTTTGTTGCCTATGTACCTAATATTTTGGGCTCAAAGTCCCCGTAGTTCGGCGGGTTGTAGATTTTTTATCCATAGGTATCTTTTTCAGCAAGTAGAGTCAAGCCTTTCACAGCTGTGTACGTACTGAATACTTTGTAATCAAAGTCCGCGTGGTGCGGGTTGGAATTGATTATTCATAGGTAATTTTAAAAAAGGTGGACTCAAATTTTTCTCGGCTACCTACGTACCAAATAAATTGAAATCAAAGTCGGTGTTGTTGGGGTTCGACATTGATTATTAATCGGTATTTTGTATTAAAGGCGGACTCGACCCTTTCTTTGTTGTCTATGTACCCAATATTTTGGGCTCAAAGTCCGCGTAGTTCGGTGTTGGACATTGGTTATCCATAGGTATCTTTTTTAAAAGGTCGACTCGAGCCTTTCACATCTGTGTACGTACCGAATACTTTGTGATCAAAGTCCGCGTACTTCGGGTTGGGATTGATTATTCATAGGTAATTTTTAAAAAGGTGGACTCAAATCTTTCTCAGCTACCTACATACCCAATAATTTGTAATCAAAGTCCGTCTAGTTGGGGTTCGAGATTAATTATTAATAGGTATTTATTTTCTTTTAAAAGCAGACTCGAGCCATTATCGGGTTCCTACATACCCAATACTTTTGGATCAAAGTCCTCGTATTTTGGGGTTGGAGATTGATTATCCATAGGTATCTTTTTCAACAAGTAGAGTCAAGCCTTTCACAGCTGTGTACGTACCGAATACTTTGTGATCAAAGACCGCGTGGTGCGGGTTGGAATTGATTATTCATAGGTAATTTTAATAAAGGTGGACTCAAATTTTTCTCGGCTACCTACGTACCAAATAAATTGTAATCAAAGTCGGTGTTGTTGGGGTTCGACATTGATTATTAATCGGTATTTTTTATTAAAGGCGGACTCGACCCTTTCTTTGTTGTCTATGTACCCAATATTTTGGGCTCAAAGTCCGCGTAGTTCGGTGTTGGACATTGGTTATCCATAGGTATCTTTTTTAAAAGGTCGACTTGAGCCTTTCACAACTGTGTACGTACCGAATACTTTGTGATCAAAGTCCGCGTACTTCGGGTTGGGATTGATTATTCATAGGTAATTTTTAAAAAGGCGGACTCAAATCTTTCTCGACTACCTACGTACCCAATAATTTGTAATCAAAGTCCGTGTAGTTGGGGTTCGAGATTAATTATTAATAGGTATTTATTTTCTTTTAAAAGCAGACTCGAGCCATTCTCGGGTTCCTACATACCCAATACTTTTGGATCAAAGTCCTCTTATTTTGGGGTTGGAGATTGATTATCCATAGGTATCTTTTTCAACAAGTAGAGTCAAGCCTTTCACAGTGTACGTACCGAATACTTTGTGATCAAAGTCCGCGTAGTTCGGGTTAGGATTGATTATTCATAGGTAATTTTTAAAAAGGTGGACTCAAATTTTTCTCGGCTACCTACGTACCAAATAAATTGTAATCAAAGTCGGTGTAGTTGGGTATCGAGATTGATTATTAATAGGTATTTTTTATTAAAAGCGGACTCGAGCCTTTCTCGGCTTCCTACATACCCAATACTTTGGGATCAAAGTCCTCATATTTTGGGGTTGGAGATTGATTATCCATAGGTATCTTTTTCAACAAGTAGAGTCAAGCCTTTCACAGCTGTGTACGTACCGAATACTTTGTGATCAAAGTCCGCGTAGTTCGGGTTGGGATTGATTATTCATAGGTAATTTTAAAAAAGGTGGACTCAAATTTTTCTCGGCTACCTACGTACCAAATAAATTGTAATCAAAGTCGGTGTTGTTGGGTTTCGACATTGATTATTAATCGGTATTTTTTATTAAAGGCGGACTCGACCCTTTCTTTGTTGTCTATGTACCCAATATTTTGGGCTCAAAGTCCGCGTAGTTCGGTGTTGGACATTGGTTATCCATAGGTATCTTTTTTAAAAGGTCGACTCGAGCCATTCACAACTGTGTACGTACCGAATACTTTGTGATCAAAGTCCGCGTACTTCGGGTTGGGATTGATTATTCATAGGTAATTATTAAAAAGGTGGACTCAAATCTTTCTCAGCTACCTACGTACCCAATAATTTGTAATCAAAGTCCGTGTAGTTGGGGTTCGAGATTAATTATTAATAGGTATTTATTTTCTTTTAAAAGCAGACTCGAGCCATTCTCGGGTTCCTACATACCCAATACTTTTGGATCAAAGTCCTCTTATTTTGGGGTTGGAGATTGATTATCCATAGGTATCTTTTTCAACAAGTAGAGTCAAGCCTTTCACAGCTGTGTACGTACCGAATACTTTGTGATCAAAGTCCGCGTAGTTCGGGTTAGGATTGATTATTCATAGGTAATTTTTAAAAAGGTGGACTCAAATTTTTCTCGGCTACCTACGTACCAAATAAATTGTAATCAAAGTCGGTGTAGTTGGGTATCGAGATTGATTATTAATAGGTATTTTTTATTAAAAGCGGACTCGAGCCTTTCTCGGCTTCCTACATACCCAATACTTTGGGATCAAAGTCCTCATATTTTGGGGTTGGAGATTGATTATCCATAGGTATCTTTTTCAACAAGTAGAGTCAAGCCTTTCACAAGTTGTGTACGTACCGAATACTTTGTGATCAAAGTCCGCGTAGTTCGGGTTGGGATTGATTATTCATAGGTAATTTTAAAAAGGTGGACTCAAATTTTTCTCGGCTACCTACGTACCAAATAAATTGTAATCAAAGTCGGTGTTGTTGGGTTTCGACATTGATTATTAATCGGTATTTTTTATTAAAGGCGGACTCGACCCTTTCTTTGTTGTCTATGTACCCAATATTTTGGGCTCAAAGTCCGCGTAGTTCGGTGTTGGACATTGGTTATCCATAGGTATCTTTTTTAAAAGGTCGACTCGAGCCATTCACAACTGTGTACGTACCGAATACTTTGTGATCAAAGTCCGCGTACTTCGGGTTGGGATTGATTATTCATAGGTAATTATTAAAAAGGTGGACTCAAATCTTTCTCGGCTACCTACGTACCCAATAATTTGTAATCAAAGTCCGTGTAGTTGGGGTTCGAGATTAATTATTAATAGGTATTTATTTTCTTTTAAAAGCAGACTCGAGCCATTCTCGGGTTCCTACATACCCAATACTTTTGGATCAAAGTCCTCGTATTTTGGGGTTGGAGATTGATTATCCATAGGTATCTTTTTCAACAAGTAGAGTCAAGCCTTTCACAAATTGTGTACGTACCGAATACTTTGTGATCAAAGTCCGCATAGTTCGGGTTGGGATTGATTATTCATAGTTAATTTTAAAAAAGGTGGACTCAAATTTTTCTCGGCTACATACGTACCAAATAAGTTGTAATCACAGTCCGTGTAGTTGGGGTTCGAGTTTGATTATTAATTGGTATTTTTTATTAAAAGCGGACTCGAGCCTTTCTCGGCTTCCTACATACCCAATACTTTGGGATCAAAGTCCTCATATTTTGGGGTTGTAGATTGATTATCCATAGGTATCTTTTTCAACAAGTAGAGTCAAGCCTTTCACAAGTATAAGTACCGAATACTTTGTGATCAAAGTCGGCATAGTTCGGGTTGGGATTGATTATTCATAGTTAATTTTAAAAAAGGTGGACTCAAATTTTTCTCGGCTACCTACGTACCAAATAAGTTGTAATCACAATCCGTGTAGTTGGGGTTCGAGTTTGATTATTAATTGGTATTTTTTATTAAAAGCGGACTCGAGTCTTTCTCGGCTTCCTACATACCCAATACTTTGGGATCAAAGTCCTCATATTTTGGGGTTGTAGATTGATTATCCATAGGTATCTTTTTCAACAAGTAGAGTCAAGCCTTTCACAGCTGTGTACGTACCGAATACTTTGTGATCAAAGTCGGCATTGTTCGGGTTGGGATTGATTATTCATAGTTAATTTTAAAAAAGGTGGACTCAAATTTTTCTCGGCTACCTACGTACCAAATAAGTTGTAATCACAGTCCGTGTAGTTGGGGTTCGAGTTTGATTATTAATTGGTATTTTTTATTAAAAGCGGACTCGAGTCTTTCTCGGCTTCCTACATACCCAATACTTTGGGATCAAAGTCCTCATATTTTGGGGTTGGAGATTGATTATCCATAGGTATCTTTTTCAACAAGTAGAGTCAAGCCTTTCACGATACCGTGTACGTACCGAATACTTTGTGATCAAAGTCCGCGTACTTCGGGTTGGGTTTGATTATTCATAGGTAATTTTAAAAAAGGTGGACTCAAATTTTTCTCGGCTACCTACGTACCAAGTAAATTGTAATCAAAGTCGGTGTAGTTAGGCATCGAGATTGATTATTAATAGGTATTTTTTATTAAAAGCGGACTCGAGCCTTTCTCGGCTTCCTACATACCCAATACTTTGGGATCAAAGTCCTCATATTTTGGGGTTGGAGATTGATTATCCATAGGTATCTTTTTCAACAAGTAGAGTCAAGCCTTTCACAACTGTGTACGTACCGAATACTTTGTGATCAAAGTCCGCGTACTTCGGGTTGGGTTTGATTATTCATAGGTAATTTTAAAAAAGGTGGACTCAAATTTTTCTCGGCTACCTACGTACCAAATAAGTTGTAATCATAGTTCGTGTTGTTGGGGTTCGAGATTGATTATTAATCGGTATTTTTTATTAAAGGCGGACTTGAGCCTTTCTTTGTTGCCTATGTACCTAATATTTTGGGCTCAAAGTCCCCGTAGTTCGGTGGGTTGGAGATTTGTTATCCATAGGTATCTTTTTCAGCAAGTAGAGTCAAGCCTTTCACAAATCGTGTACGTACCGAATACTTTGTGATCAAAGTCCGCATAGTTCGGGTTGGGATTAATTATTCATAGGTAATTTTAAAAAAGGTGGACTCAAATTTTTCTCGGCTACCTACCTACCAAATAAATTGTAATCAAAGTCGGTGTAGTTGGGCATCGAGATTGATTATTAATAGGTATTTTTTATTAAAAGTGGACTCGAGCCTTTCTCGGCTTCCTACATACCCAATACTTTGGGATCAAAGTCCTCATATTTTGGGGTTGGAGATTGATTATCCATAGGTATCTTTTTCAACAAGTAGAGTCAAGCCTTTCACAACCTGTACGTACCGAATACTTTGTGATCAAAGTCCGCATAGTTCGGGTTGGGATTGATTATTCATAGTTAATTTTAAAAAAGGTGGACTCAAATTTTTCTCGGCTACCTACGTACCAAATAAGTTGTAATCACAGTCCGTGTAGTTGGGGTTCGAGTTTGATTATTAATTGGTATTTTTTATTAAAAGCGGACTCGAGTCTTTCTCGGCTTCCTACATACCCAATACTTTGGGATCAAAGTCCTCATATTTTGGGGTTGGAGATTGATTATCCATAGGTATCTTTTTCAACAAGTAGAGTCAAGCCTTTCACAACTGTGTGTACGTACCGAATACTTTGTGATCAAAGTCCGCGTACTTCGGGTTGGGTTTGATTATTCATAGGTAATTTTAAAAAAGTTGGACTCAAATTTTTCTCGGCTACCTACGTACCAAATAAATTGTAATCAAAGTCGGTGTAGTTGGGCATCGAGATTGATTATTAATAGGTATTTTTTATTAAAAGCGGACTCGAGCCTTTCTCGGCTTCCTACATACCCAATACTTTGGGATCAAAGTCCTCATATTTTGGGGTTGGAGATTGATTATCCATAGGTATCTTTTTCAACAAGTAGAGTCAAGCCTTTCACAATCTGTGTACGTACCGAATACTTTGTGATCAAAGTCCGCATAGTTCGGGTTGGGATTGATTATTCATAGTTAATTTTAAAAAAGGTGGACTCAAATTTTTCTCGGCTACCTACGTACCAAATAAGTTGTAATCACGGTCCGTGTAGTTGGGGTTCGAGTTTGATTATTAATTGGTATTTTTTATTAAAAGCGGACTCGAGTCTTTCTCGGCTTCCTACATACCCAATACTTTGGGATCAAAGTCCTCATATTTTGGGGTTGGAGATTGATTATCCATAGGTATCTTTTTCAACAAGTAGAGTCAAGCCTTTCACAGTACCGTGTACGTACCGAATACTTTGTGATCAAAGTCCGCGTACTTCGGGTTGGGTTTGATTATTCATAGGTAATTTTAAAAAATTTGGACTCAAATTTTTCTCGGCTACCTACGTACCAAATAAATTGTAATCAAAGTCGGTGTAGTTGGGCATCGAGATTGATTATTAATAGGTATTTTTTATTAAAAGCGGACTCGAGCCTTTCTCGGCTTCCTACATACCCAATACTTTGGGATCAAAGTCCTCATATTTTGGGGTTGGAGATTGATTATCCATAGGTATCTTTTTCAACAAGTAGAGTCAAGCCTTTCACAGTTGTGTACGTACCGAATACTTTGTGATCAAAGTCCGCGTAGTTCGGGTTGGGATTGATTATTCATAGGTAATTTTAAAAAGGTGGACTCAAATTTTTCTCGGCTACCTACGTACCAAATAAGTTGTAATCATAGTTCGTGTTGTTGGGGTTCGAGATTGATTATTAATCGGTATTTTTTATTAAAGGCGGACTCGAGCCTTTCTTTGTTGCCTATGTACCTAATATTTTGGGCTCAAAGTCCCCGTAGTTCGGCGGGTTGGAGATTTGTTATCCATAGGTATCTTTTTCAGCAAGTAGAGTCAAGCCTTTCACAGTATGTACGTACCGAATACTTTGTGATCAAAGTCCGCATAGTTCGGGTTGGGATTAATTATTCATAGGTAATTTTAAAAAAGGTGGACTCAAATTTTTCTCGGCTACCTACCTACCAAATAAATTGTAATCAAAGTCGGTGTAGTTGGGCATCGAGATTGATTATTAATAGGTATTTTTTATTAAAAGCGGACTCGAGCCTTTCTCGGCTTCCTACATACCCAATACTTTGGGATCAAAGTCCTCATATTTTGGGGTTGGAGATTGATTATCCATAGGTATCTTTTTCAACAAGTAGAGTCAAGCCTTTCACAGCTGTGTACGTACCGAATACTTTGTGATCAAAGTCCGCGTACTTCGGGTTGGGTTTGATTATTCATAGGTAATTTTAAAAAGGTGGACTCAAATTTTTCTCGGCTACCTACGTACCAAATAAGTTGTAATCATAGTTCGTGTTGTTGGGGTTCGAGATTGATTATTAATCGGTATTTTTTATTAAAGGCGGACTTGAGCCTTTCTTTGTTGCCTATGTACCTAATATTTTGGGCTCAAAGTCCCCGTAGTTCGGTGGGTTGGAGATTTGTTATCCATAGGTATCTTTTTCAGCAAGTAGAGTCAAGCCTTTCACAGCTGTGTACGTACCGAATACTTTGTGATCAAAGTCCGCATAGTTCGGGTTGGGATTAATTATTCATAGGTAATTTTAAAAAAGGTGGACTCAAATTTTTCTCGGCTACCTACCTACCAAATAAATTGTAATCAAAGTCGGTGTAGTTGGGCATCGAGATTGATTATTAATAGGTATTTTTTATTAAAAGTGGACTCGAGCCTTTCTCGGCTTCCTACATACCCAATACTTTGGGATCAAAGTCCTCATATTTTGGGGTTGGAGATTGATTATCCATAGGTATCTTTTTCAACAAGTAGAGTCAAGCCTTTCACAACTGTGTACGTACCGAATACTTTGTGATCAAAGTCCGCATAGTTCGGGTTGGGATTGATTATTCATAGTTAATTTTAAAAAAGGTGGACTCAAATTTTTCTCGGCTACCTACGTACCAAATAAGTTGTAATCACAATCCGTGTAGTTGGGGTTCGAGTTTGATTATTAATTGGTATTTTTTATTAAAAGCGGACTCGAGTCTTTCTCGGCTTCCTACATACCCAATACTTTGGGATCAAAGTCCTCATATTTTGGGGTTGGAGATTGATTATCCATAGGTATCTTTTTCAACAAGTAGAGTCAAGCCTTTCACAAACCGTGTACGTACCGAATACTTTGTGATCAAAGTCCGCGTACTTCGGGTTGGGTTTGATTATTCATAGGTAATTTTAAAAAAGTTGGACTCAAATTTTTCTCGGCTACCTACGTACCAAATAAATTGTAATCAAAGTCGGTGTAGTTGGGCATCGAGATTGATTATTAATAGGTATTTTTTATTAAAAGCGGACTCGAGCCTTTCTCGGCTTCCTACATACCCAATACTTTGGGATCAAAGTCCTCATATTTTGGGGTTGGAGATTGATTATCCATAGGTATCTTTTTCAACAAGTAGAGTCAAGCCTTTCACAGCTGTGTACGTACCGAATACTTTGTGATCAAAGTCCGCATAGTTCGGGTTGGGATTGATTATTCATAGTTAATTTTAAAAAAGGTGGACTCAAATTTTTCTCGGCTACCTACGTACCAAATAAGTTGTAATCACAGTCCGTGTAGTTGGGGTTCGAGTTTGATTATTAATTGGTATTTTTTATTAAAAGCGGACTCGAGTCTTTCTCGGCTTCCTACATACCCAATACTTTGGGATCAAAGTCCTCATATTTTGGGGTTGGAGATTGATTATCCATAGGTATCTTTTTCAACAAGTAGAGTCAAGCCTTTCACGGTATGTACGTACCGAATACTTTGTGATCAAAGTCCGCGTACTTCGGGTTGGGTTTGATTATTCATAGGTAATTTTAAAAAATTTGGACTCAAATTTTTCTCGGCTACCTACGTACCAAATAAATTGTAATCAAAGTCGGTGTAGTTGGGCATCGAGATTGATTATTAATAGGTATTTTTTATTAAAAGCGGACTCGAGCCTTTCTCGGCTTCCTACATACCCAATACTTTGGGATCAAAGTCCTCATATTTTGGGGTTGGAGATTGATTATCCATAGGTATCTTTTTCAACAAGTAGAGTCAAGCCTTTCACAGTTGTGTACGTACCGAATACTTTGTGATCAAAGTCCGCGTAGTTCGGGTTGGGATTGATTATTCATAGGTAATTTTAAAAAAGGTGGACTCAAATTTTTCTCGGCTACCTACGTACCAAATAAGTTGTAATCATAGTTCGTGTTGTTGGGGTTCGAGATTGATTATTAATCGGTATTTTTTATTAAAGGCGGACTCGAGCCTTTCTTTGTTGCCTATGTACCTAATATTTTGGGCTCAAAGTCCCCGTAGTTCGGCGGGTTGGAGATTTGTTATCCATAGGTATCTTTTTCAGCAAGTAGAGTCAAGCCTTTCACAAGTTGTGTACGTACCGAATACTTTGTGATCAAAGTCCGCATAGTTCGGGTTGGGATTAATTATTCATAGGTAATTTTAAAAAAGGTGGACTCAAATTTTTCTCGGCTACCTACCTACCAAATAAATTGTAATCAAAGTCGGTGTAGTTGGGCATCGAGATTGATTATTAATAGGTATTTTTTATTAAAAGCGGACTCGAGCCTTTCTCGGCTTCCTACATACCCAATACTTTGGGATCAAAGTCCTCATATTTTGGGGTTGGAGATTGATTATCCATAGGTATCTTTTTCAACAAGTAGAGTCAAGCCTTTCACAACTTGTACGTACCGAATACTTTGTGATCAAAGTCCGCATAGTTCGGGTTGGGATTAATTATTCATAGGTAATTTTAAAAAAGGTGGACTCAAATTTTTCTCGGCTACCTACCTACCAAATAAATTGTAATCAAAGTCGGTGTAGTTGGGCATCGAGATTGATTATTAATAGGTATTTTTTATTAAAAGCGGACTCGAGCCTTTCTCGGCTTCCTACATACCCAATACTTTGGGATCAAAGTCCTCATATTTTGGGGTTGGAGATTGATTATCCATAGGTATCTTTTTCAACAAGTAGAGTCAAGCCTTTCACAATGTGTACGTACCGAATACTTTGTGATCAAAGTCCGCGTAGTTCGGGTTGGGATTGATTATTCATAGGTAATTTTAAAAAAGGTGGACTCAAATTTTTCTCGGCTACCTACGTACCAAATAAGTTGTAATCATAGTTCGTGTTGTTGGGGTTCGAGATTGATTATTAATCGGTATTTTTTATTAAAGGCGGACTCGAGCCTTTCTTTGTTGCCTATGTACCTAATATTTTGGGCTCAAAGTCCCCGTAGTTCGGCGGGTTGAAGATTTGTTATCCATAGGTATCTTTTTCAGCAAGTAGAGTCAAGCCTTTCACAACCGTGTACGTACCGAATACTTTGTGATCAAAGTCCGCATAGTTCGGGTTGGGATTAATTATTCATAGGTAATTTTAAAAAAGGTGGACTCAAATTTTTCTCGGCTACCTACCTACCAAATAAATTGTAATCAAAGTCGGTGTAGTTGGGCATCGAGATTGATTATTAATAGGTATTTTTTATTAAAAGCGGACTCGAGCCTTTCTCGGCTTCCTACATACCCAATACTTTGGGATCAAAGTCCTCATATTTTGGGGTTGGAGATTGATTATCCATAGGTATCTTTTTCAACAAGTAGAGTCAAGCCTTTCACGAGCTGTGTACGTACCGAATACTTTGTGATCAAAGTCCGCGTAGTTCGGGTTGGGATTGATTATTCATAGGTAATTTTAAAAAAGGTGGACTCAAATTTTTCTCGGCTACCTACGTACCAAATAAGTTGTAATCATAGTTCGTGTTGTTGGGGTTCGAGATTGATTATTAATCGGTATTTTTTATTAAAGGCGGACTCGAGCCTTTCTTTGTTGCCTATGTACCTAATATTTTGGGCTCAAAGTCCCCGTAGTTCGGCGGGTTGGAGATTTGTTATCCATAGGTATCTTTTTCAGCAAGTAGAGTCAAGCCTTTCACGGTTGTGTACGTACCGAATACTTTGTGATCAAAGTCCGCATAGTTCGGGTTGGGATTAATTATTCATAGGTAATTTTAAAAAAGGTGGACTCAAATTTTTCTCGGCTACCTACCTACCAAATAAATTGTAATCAAAGTCGGTGTAGTTGGGCATCGAGATTGATTATTAATAGGTATTTTTTATTAAAAGCGGACTCGAGCCTTTCTCGGCTTCCTACATACCCAATACTTTGGGATCAAAGTCCTCATATTTTGGGGTTGGAGATTGATTATCCATAGGTATCTTTTTCAACAAGTAGAGTCAAGCCTTTCACAGTATGTGTACGTACCGAATACTTTGTGATCAAAGTCCGCATAGTTCGGGTTGGGATTGATTATTCATAGTTAATTTTAAAAAAGGTGGACTCAAATTTTTCTCGGCTACCTACGTACCAAATAAGTTGTAATCACGATCCGTGTAGTTGGGGTTCGAGTTTGATTATTAATTGGTATTTTTTATTAAAAGCGGACTCGAGTCTTTCTCGGCTTCCTACATACCCAATACTTTGGGATCAAAGTCCTCATATTTTGGGGTTGGAGATTGATTATCCATAGCTATCTTTTTCAACAAGTAGAGTCAAGCCTTTCACGGCTGTGTACGTACCGAATACTTTGTGATCAAAGTCCGCGTACTTCGGGTTGGGTTTGATTATTCATAGGTAATCTTAAAAAAGTTGGACTCAAATTTTTCTCGGCTACCTACGTACCAAATAAATTGTAATCAAAGTCGGTGTAGTTGGGCATCGAGATTGATTATTAATAGGTATTTTTTATTAAAAGCGGACTCGAGCCTTTCTCGGCTTCCTACATACCCAATACTTTGGGATCAAAGTCCTCATATTTTGGGGTTGGAGATTGATTATCCATAGGTATCTTTTTCAACAAGTAGAGTCAAGCCTTTCACAGCTGTGTACGTACCGAATACTTTGTGATCAAAGTCCGCATAGTTCGGGTTGGGATTGATTATTCATAGTTAATTTTAAAAAAGGTGGACTCAAATTTTTCTCGGCTACCTACGTACCAAATAAGTTGTAATCACAGTCCGTGTAGTTGGGGTTCGAGTTTGATTATTAATTGGTATTTTTTATTAAAAGCGGACTCGAGTCTTTCTCGGCTTCCTACATACCCAATACTTTGGGATCAAAGTCCTCATATTTTGGGGTTGGAGATTGATTATCCATAGGTATCTTTTTCAACAAGTAGAGTCAAGCCTTTCACATACCGTGTACGTACCGAATACTTTGTGATCAAAGTCCGCGTACTTCGGGTTGGGTTTGATTATTCATAGGTAATTTTAAAAAAGTTGGACTCAAATTTTTCTCGGCTACCTACGTACCAAATAAATTGTAATCAAAGTCGGTGTAGTTGGGCATCGAGATTGATTATTAATAGGTATTTTTTATTAAAAGCGGACTCGAGCCTTTCTCGGCTTCCTACATACCCAATACTTTGGGATCAAAGTCCTCATATTTTGGGGTTGGAGATTGATTATCCATAGGTATCTTTTTCAACAAGTAGAGTCAAGCCTTTCACGAGTTGTGTACGTACCGAATACTTTGTGATCAAAGTCCGCGTAGTTCGGGTTGGGATTGATTATTCATAGGTAATTTTAAAAAAGGTGGACTCAAATTTTTCTCGGCTACCTACGTACCAAATAAGTTGTAATCATAGTTCGTGTTGTTGGGGTTCGAGATTGATTATTAATCGGTATTTTTTATTAAAGGCGGACTCGAGCCTTTCTTTGTTGCCTATGTACCTAATATTTTGGGCTCAAAGTCCCCGTAGTTCGGCGGGTTGGAGATTTGTTATCCATAGGTATCTTTTTCAGCAAGTAGAGTCAAGCCTTTCACAGCTGTGTACGTACCGAATACTTTGTGATCAAAGTCCGCATAGTTCGGGTTGGGATTAATTATTCATAGGTAATTTTAAAAAAGGTGGACTCAAATTTTTCTCGGCTACCTACCTACCAAATAAATTGTAATCAAAGTCGGTGTAGTTGGGCATCGAGATTTATTATTAATAGGTATTTTTTATTAAAAGCGAACTCGAGCCTTTCTCGGCTTCCTACATACCCAATACATTGGGATCAAAGTCCTCATATTTTGGGGTTGGAGATTGATTATCCATAGGTATCTTTTTCAACAAGTAGAGTCAAGCCTTTCACAGCTGTGTACGTACCGAATACTTTGTGATCAAAGTCCGCGTACTTCGGGTTGGGTTTGATTATTCATAGGTAATTTTAAAAAAGTTGGACTCAAATTTTTCTCGGCTACCTACGTACCAAATAAATTGTAATCAAAGTCGGTGTAGTTGGGCATCGAGATTGATTATTAATAGGTATTTTTTATTAAAAGCGGACTCGAGCCTTTCTCGGCTTCCTACATACCCAATACTTTGGGATCAAAGTCCTCATATTTTGGGGTTGGAGATTGATTATCCATAGGTATCTTTTTCAACAAGTAGAGTCAAGCCTTTCACAGCTGTGTACGTACCGAATACTTTGTGATCAAAGTCCGCGTAGTTCGGGTTGGGATTGATTATTCATAGGTAATTTTAAAAAAGGTGGACTTAAATTTTTCTCGGCTACCTACGTACCAAATAAGTTGTAATCATAGTTCGTGTTGTTGGGGTTCGAGATTGATTATTAATCGGTATTTTTTATTAAAGGCGGACTCGAGCCTTTCTTTGTTGCCTATGTACCTAATATTTTGGGCTCAAAGTCCCCGTAGTTCGGCGGGTTGGAGATTTGTTATCCATAGGTATCTTTTTCAGCAAGTAGAGTCAAGCCTTTCACAAATTGTGTACGTACCGAATACTTTGTGATCAAAGTCCGCATAGTTCGGGTTGGGATTAATTATTCATAGGTAATTTTAAAAAAGGTGGACTCAAATTTTTCTCGGCTACCTACCTACCAAATAAATTGTAATCAAAGTCGGTGTAGTTGGGCATCGAGATTTATTATTAATAGGTATTTTTTATTAAAAGCGAACTCGAGCCTTTCTCGGCTTCCTACATACCCAATACATTGGGATCAAAGTCCTCATATTTTGGGGTTGGAGATTGATTATCCATAGGTATCTTTTTCAACAAGTAGAGTCAAGCCTTTCACGGTCTCTCTGTACGTACCGAATACTTTGTGATCAAAGTCCGCGTAGTTCGGGTTGGGATTGATTATTCATAGGTAATTTTAAAAAAGGTGGACTCAAATTTTTCTCGGCTACCTACGTACCAAATAAGTTGTAATCATAGTTCGTGTTGTTGGGGTTCGAGATTGATTATTAATCGGTATTTTTTATTAAAGGCGGACTCGAGCCTTTCTTTGTTGCCTATGTACCTAATATTTTGGGCTCAAAGTCCCCGTAGTTCGGCGGGTTGGAGATTTGTTATCCATAGGTATCTTTTTCGGCAAGTAGAGTCAAGCCTTTCACGGTTGTGTACGTACCGAATACTTTGTGATCAAAGTCCGCATAGTTCGGGTTGGGATTAATTATTCATAGGTAATTTTAAAAAAGGTGGACTCAAATTTTTCTCGGCTACCTACCTACCAAATAAATTGTAATCCAAGTCGGTGTAGTTGGGCATCGAGATTTATTATTAATAGGTATTTTTTATTAAAAGCGAACTCGAGCCTTTCTCGGCTTCCTACATACCCAATACATTGGGATCAAAGTCCTCATATTTTGGGGTTGGAGATTGATTATCCATAGGTATCTTTTTCAACAAGTAGAGTCAAGCCTTTCACAGTTGTACGTACCGAATACTTTGTGATCAAAGTCCGCGTACTTCGGGTTGGGTTTGATTATTCATAGGTAATTTTAAAAAAGTTGGACTCAAATTTTTCTCGGCTACCTACGTACCAAATAAATTGTAATCAAAGTCGGTGTAGTTGGGCATCGAGATTGATTATTAATAGGTATTTTTTATTAAAAGCGGACTCGAGCCTTTCTCGGCTTCCTACATACCCAATACTTTGGGATCAAAGTCCTCATATTTTGGGGTTGGAGATTGATTATCCATAGGTATCTTTTTCAACAAGTAGAGTCAAGCCTTTCACAGCTGTGTACGTACCGAATACTTTGTGATCAAAGTCCGCGTAGTTCGGGTTGGGATTGATTATTCATAGGTAATTTTAAAAAAGGTGGACTCAAATTTTTCTCGGCTACCTACGTACCAAATAAGTTGTAATCATAGTTCGTGTTGTTGGGGTTCGAGATTGATTATTAATCGGTATTTTTTATTAAAGGCGGACTCGAGCCTTTCTTTGTTGCCTATGTACCTAATATTTTGGGCTCAAAGTCCCCGTATTTCGGCGGGTTGGAGATTTGTTATCCATAGGTATCTTTTTCAGCAAGTAGAGTCAAGCCTTTCACAGCTGTGTACGTACCGAATACTTTGTGATCAAAGTCCGCATAGTTCGGGTTGGGATTAATTATTCATAGGTAATTTTAAAAAAGGTGGACTCAAATTTTTCTCGGCTACCTACCTACCAAATAAATTGTAATCAAAGTCGGTGTAGTTGGGCATCGAGATTTATTATTAATAGGTATTTTTTATTAAAAGCGAACTCGAGCCTTTCTCGGCTTCCTACATACCCAATACATTGGGATCAAAGTCCTCATATTTTGGGGTTGGAGATTGATTATCCATAGGTATCTTTTTCAACAAGTAGAGTCAAGCCTTTCACAGCTGTGTACGTACCGAATACTTTGTGATCAAAGTCCGCGTAGTTCGGGTTGGGATTGATTATTCATAGGTAATTTTAAAAAAGGTGGACTCAAAATTTTTCTCGGCTACCTACGTACCAAATAAATTGTAATCAAAGTCGGTGTTGTTGGGGTTCGACATTAATTATTAATAGGTATTTATTTTCATTTAAAAGCAGACTCGAGCCATTCACGGGTTCCTACATACCCAATACTTTTGGATCAAAGTCCTCGTATTTTGGGGTTGGAGATTGATTATCCATAGGTATCTTTTTCAACAAGTAGAGTCAAGCCTTTCACAGCTGTGTACGTACCGAATACTTTGTGATCAAAGTCCGCATAGTTCGGGTTGGGATTGATTATTCATAGTTAATTTTAAAAAAGGTGGACTCAAATTTTTCTCGGCTACCTACGTACCAAATAAGTTGTAATCACAGTCCGTGTAGTTGGGGTTCGAGTTTGATTATTAATTGGTATTTTTTATTAAAAGCGGACTCGAGTCTTTCTCGGCTTCCTACATACCCAATACTTTGGGATCAAAGTCCTCATATTTTGGGGTTGGAGATTGATTATCCATAGGTATCTTTTTCAACAAGTAGAGTCAAGCCTTTCACAAGTGTGTACGTACCGAATACTTTGTGATCAAAGTCCGCGTAGTTCGGGTTGGGATTGATTATTCATAGGTAATTTTAAAAAAGGTGGACTCAAATTTTTCTCGGCTACCTACGTACCAAATAAGTTGTAATCATAGTTCGTGTTGTTGGGGTTCGAGATTGATTATTAATCGGTATTTTTTATTAAAGGCGGACTCGAGCCTTTCTTTGTTGCCTATGTACCTAATATTTTGGGCTCAAAGTCCCCGTAGTTCGGCGGGTTGGAGATTTGTTATCCATAGGTATCTTTTTCAGCAAGTAGAGTCAAGCCTTTCACAGCTGTGTACGTACCGAATACTTTGTGATCAAAGTCCGCATAGTTCGGGTTGGGATTAATTATTCATAGGTAATTTTAAAAAAGGTGGACTCAAATTTTTCTCGGCTACCTACCTACCAAATAAATTGTAATCAAAGTCGGTGTAGTTGGGCATCGAGATTTATTATTAATAGGTATTTTTTATTAAAAGCGAACTCGAGCCTTTCTCGGCTTCCTACATACCCAATACATTGGGATCAAAGTCCTCATATTTTGGGGTTGGAGATTGATTATCCATAGGTATCTTTTTCAACAAGTAGAGTCAAGCCTTTCACGAGTTTGTGTACGTACCGAATACTTTGTGATCAAAGTCCGCGTAGTTCGGGTTGGGATTGATTATTCATAGGTAATTTTAAAAAAGGTGGACTCAAAATTTTTCTCGGCTACCTACGTACCAAATAAATTGTAATCAAAGTCGGTGTTGTTGGGGTTCGACATTAATTATTAATAGGTATTTATTTTCATTTAAAAGCAGACTCGAGCCATTCACGGGTTCCTACATACCCAATACTTTTGGATCAAAGTCCTCGTATTTTGGGGTTGGAGATTGATTATCCATAGGTATCTTTTTCAACAAGTAGAGTCAAGCCTTTCACGAGTGTGTACGTACCGAATACTTTGTGATCAAAGTCCACATAGTTCGGGTTGGGATTGATTATTCATAGTTAATTTTAAAAAAGGTGGACTCAAATTTTTCTCGGCTACCTACGTACCAAATAAGTTGTAATCACGGTCCGTGTAGTTGGGGTTCGAGTTTGATTATTAATTGGTATTTTTTATTAAAAGCGGACTCGAGTCTTTCTCGGCTTCCTACATACCCAATACTTTGGGATCAAAGTCCTCATATTTTGGGGTTGGAGATTGATTATCCATAGGTATCTTTTTCAACAAGTAGAGTCAAGCCTTTCACGAGTTGTGTACGTACCGAATACTTTGTGATCAAAGTCCGCGTAGTTCGGGTTGGGATTGATTATTCATAGGTAATTTTAAAAAAGGTGGACTCAAATTTTTCTCGGCTACCTACGTACCAAATAAGTTGTAATCATAGTTCGTGTTGTTGGGGTTCGAGATTGATTATTAATGGTATTTTTTATTAAAGGCGGACTCGAGCCTTTCTTTGTTGCCTATGTACCTAATATTTTGGGCTCAAAGTCCCCGTAGTTCGGCGGGTTGGAGATTTGTTATCCATAGGTATCTTTTTCAGCAAGTAGAGTCAAGCCTTTCACGAGTGTGTACGTACCGAATACTTTGTGATCAAAGTCCGCATAGTTCGGGTTGGGATTAATTATTCATAGGTAATTTTAAAAAAGGTGGACTCAAATTTTTCTCGGCTACCTACCTACCAAATAAATTGTAATCAAAGTCGGTGTAGTTGGGCATCGAGATTGATTATTAATAGGTATTTTTTATTAAAAGCGGACTCGAGCCTTTCTCGGCTTCCTACATACCCAATACTTTGGGATCAAAGTCCTCATATTTTGGGGTTGGAGATTGATTATCCATAGGTATCTTTTTCAACAAGTAGAGTCAAGCCTTTCACAGTATGTACGTACCGAATACTTTGTGATCAAAGTCCGCATAGTTCGGGTTGGGATTGATTATTCATAGTTAATTTTAAAAAAGGTGGACTCAAATTTTTCTCGGCTACCTACGTACCAAATAAGTTGTAATCACGGTCCGTGTAGTTGGGGTTCGAGTTTGATTATTAATTGGTATTTTTTATTAAAAGCGGACTCGAGTCTTTCTCGGCTTCCTACATACCCAATACTTTGGGATCAAAGTCCTCATATTTTGGGGTTGGAGATTGATTATCCATAGGTATCTTTTTCAACAAGTAGAGTCAAGCCTTTCACAAGGTGTGTACGTACCGAATACTTTGTGATCAAAGTCCGCGTACTTCGGGTTGGGTTTGATTATTCATAGGTAATTTTAAAAAAGTTGGACTCAAATTTTTCTCGGCTACCTACGTACCAAATAAATTGTAATCAAAGTCGGTGTAGTTGGGCATCGAGATTGATTATTAATAGGTATTTTTTATTAAAAGCGGACTCGAGCCTTTCTCGGCTTCCTACATACCCAATACTTTGGGATCAAAGTCCTCATATTTTGGGGTTGGAGATTGATTATCCATAGGTATCTTTTTCAACAAGTAGAGTCAAGCCTTTCACGAGTTGTGTACGTACCGAATACTTTGTGATCAAAGTCCGCATAGTTCGGGTTGGGATTGATTATTCATAGTTAATTTTAAAAAAGGTGGACTCAAATTTTTCTCGGCTACCTACGTACCAAATAAGTTGTAATCACGGTCCGTGTAGTTGGGGTTCGAGTTTGATTATTAATTGGTATTTTTTATTAAAAGCGGACTCGAGTCTTTCTCGGCTTCCTACATACCCAATACTTTGGGATCAAAGTCCTCATATTTTGGGGTTGGAGATTGATTATCCATAGGTATCTTTTTCAACAAGTAGAGTCAAGCCTTTCACGGTTGTGTACGTACCGAATACTTTGTGATCAAAGTCCGCGTACTTCGGGTTGGGTTTGATTATTCATAGGTAATTTTAAAAAAGTTGGACTCAAATTTTTCTCGGCTACCTACGTACCAAATAAATTGTAATCAAAGTCGGTGTAGTTGGGCATCGAGATTGATTATTAATAGGTATTTTTTATTAAAAGCGGACTCGAGCCTTTCTCGGCTTCCTACATACCCAATACTTTGGGATCAAAGTCCTCATATTTTGGGGTTGGAGATTGATTATCCATAGGTATCTTTTTCAACAAGTAGAGTCAAGCCTTTCACAGCTGTGTACGTACCGAATACTTTGTGATCAAAGTCCACATAGTTCGGGTTGGGATTGATTATTCATAGTTAATTTTAAAAAAGGTGGACTCAAATTTTTCTCGGCTACCTACGTACCAAATAAGTTGTAATCACGGTCCGTGTAGTTGGGGTTCGAGTTTGATTATTAATTGGTATTTTTTATTAAAAGCGGACTCGAGTCTTTCTCGGCTTCCTACATACCCAATACTTTGGGATCAAAGTCCTCATATTTTGGGGTTGGAGATTGATTATCCATAGGTATCTTTTTCAACAAGTAGAGTCAAGCCTTTCACAGTTTGTGTACGTACCGAATACTTTGTGATCAAAGTCCGCGTAGTTCGGGTTGGGATTGATTATTCATAGGTAATTTTAAAAAAGGTGGACTCAAATTTTTCTCGGCTACCTACGTACCAAATAAGTTGTAATCATAGTTCGTGTTGTTGGGGTTCGAGATTGATTATTAATGGTATTTTTTATTAAAGGCGGACTCGAGCCTTTCTTTGTTGCCTATGTACCTAATATTTTGGGCTCAAAGTCCCCGTAGTTCGGCGGGTTGGAGATTTGTTATCCATAGGTATCTTTTTCGGCAAGTAGAGTCAAGCCTTTCACGAACATTGTGTACGTACCGAATACTTTGTGATCAAAGTCCGCATAGTTCGGGTTGGGATTAATTATTCATAGGTAATTTTAAAAAAGGTGGACTCAAATTTTTCTCGGCTACCTACCTACCAAATAAATTGTAATCAAAGTCGGTGTAGTTGGGCATCGAGATTGATTATTAATAGGTATTTTTTATTAAAAGCGGACTCGAGCCTTTCTCGGCTTCCTACATACCCAATACTTTGGGATCAAAGTCCTCATATTTTGGGGTTGGAGATTGATTATCCATAGGTATCTTTTTCAACAAGTAGAGTCAAGCCTTTCACGGTGTGTACGTACCGAATACTTTGTGATCAAAGTCCGCATAGTTCGGGTTGGGATTGATTATTCATAGTTAATTTTAAAAAAGGTGGACTCAAATTTTTCTCGGCTACCTACGTACCAAATAAGTTGTAATCACGGTCCGTGTAGTTGGGGTTCGAGTTTGATTATTAATTGGTATTTTTTATTAAAAGCGGACTCGAGTCTTTCTCGGCTTCCTACATACCCAATACTTTGGGATCAAAGTCCTCATATTTTGGGGTTGGAGATTGATTATCCATAGGTATCTTTTTCAACAAGTAGAGTCAAGCCTTTCACGACTGTGTACGTACCGAATACTTTGTGATCAAAGTCCGCGTACTTCGGGTTGGGTTTGATTATTCATAGGTAATTTTAAAAAAGTTGGACTCAAATTTTTCTCGGCTACCTACGTACCAAATAAATTGTAATCAAAGTCGGTGTAGTTGGGCATCGAGATTGATTATTAATAGGTATTTTTTATTAAAAGCGGACTCGAGCCTTTCTCGGCTTCCTACATACCCAATACTTTGGGATCAAAGTCCTCATATTTTGGGGTTGGAGATTGATTATCCATAGGTATCTTTTTCAACAAGTAGAGTCAAGCCTTTCACAAGCGTGTACGTACCGAATACTTTGTGATCAAAGTCCGCATAGTTCGGGTTGGGATTGATTATTCATAGTTAATTTTAAAAAAGGTGGACTCAAATTTTTCTCGGCTACCTACGTACCAAATAAGTTGTAATCACGGTCCGTGTAGTTGGGGTTCGAGTTTGATTATTAATTGGTATTTTTTATTAAAAGCGGACTCGAGTCTTTCTCGGCTTCCTACATACCCAATACTTTGGGATCAAAGTCCTCATATTTTGGGGTTGGAGATTGATTATCCATAGGTATCTTTTTCAACAAGTAGAGTTAAGCCTTTCACAGCTGTGTACGTACCGAATACTTTGTGATCAAAGTCCGCGTACTTCGGGTTGGGTTTGATTATTCATAGGTAATTTTAAAAAAGTTGGACTCAAATTTTTCTCGGCTACCTACGTACCAAATAAATTGTAATCAAAGTCGGTGTAGTTGGGCATCGAGATTGATTATTAATAGGTATTTTTTATTAAAAGCGGACTCGAGCCTTTCTCGGCTTCCTACATACCCAATACTTTGGGATCAAAGTCCTCATATTTTGGGGTTGGAGATTGATTATCCATAGGTATCTTTTTCAACAAGTAGAGTCAAGCCTTTCACAAGAGAGAGTGTACGTACCGAATACTTTGTGATCAAAGTCCGCATAGTTCGGGTTGGGATTGATTATTCATAGTTAATTTTAAAAAAGGTGGACTCAAATTTTTCTCGGCTACCTACGTACCAAATAAGTTGTAATCACAGTCCGTGTAGTTGGGGTTCGAGTTTCATTATTAATTAGTATTTTTTATTAAAAGCGGACTCGAGTCTTTCTCGGCTTCCTACATACCCAATACTTTGGGATCAAAGTCCTCATATTTTGGGGTTGGAGATTGATTATCCATAGGTATCTTTTTCAACAAGTAGAGTCAAGCCTTTCACGAATGTGTACGTACCGAATACTTTGTGATCAAAGTCCGCGTACTTCGGGTTGGGTTTGATTATTCATAGGTAATTTTAAAAAAGTTGGACTCAAATTTTTCTCGGCTACCTACGTACCAAATAAATTGTAATCAAAGTCGGTGTAGTTGGGCATCGAGATTGATTATTAATAGGTATTTTTTATTAAAAGCGGACTCGAGCCTTTCTCGGCTTCCTACATACCCAATACTTTGGGATCAAAGTCCTCATATTTTGGGGTTGGAGATTGATTATCCATAGGTATCTTTTTCAACAAGTAGAGTCAAGCCTTTCACGAGTGTACGTACCGAATACTTTGTGATCAAAGTCCGCGTAGTTCGGGTTGGGATTGATTATTCATAGGTAATTTTAAAAAAGGTGGACTCAAATTTTTCTCGGCTACCTACGTACCAAATAAGTTGTAATCATAGTTCGTGTTGTTGGGGTTCGAGATTGATTATTAATCGGTATTTTTTATTAAAGGCGGACTCGAGCCTTTCTTTGTTGCCTATGTACCTAATATTTTGGACTCAAAGTCCCCGTAGTTCGGCGGGTTGGAGATTTGTTATCCATAGGTATCTTTTTCAGCAAGTAGAGTCAAGCCTTTCACGGTTGTGTACGTACCGAATACTTTGTGATCAAAGTCCGCATAGTTCGGGTTGGGATTAATTATTCATAGGTAATTTTAAAAAAGGTGGACTCAAATTTTTCTCGGCTACCTACCTACCAAATAAATTGTAATCAAAGTCGGTGTAGTTGGGCATCGAGATTTATTATTAATAGGTATTTTTTATTAAAAGCGAACTCGAGCCTTTCTCGGCTTCCTACATACCCAATACATTGGGATCAAAGTCCTCATATTTTGGGGTTGGAGATTGATTATCCATAGGTATCTTTTTCAACAAGTAGAGTCAAGCCTTTCACAGCTGTGTACGTACCGAATACTTTGTGATCAAAGTCCGCGTAGTTCGGGTTGGGATTGATTATTCATAGGTAATTTTAAAAAAGGTGAACTCAAAATTTTTCTCGGCTACCTACGTACCAAATAAATTGTAATCAAAGTCGGTGTTGTTGGGGTTCGACATTAATTATTAATAGGTATTTATTTTCATTTAAAAGCAGACTCGAGCCATTCACGGGTTCCTACATACCCAATACTTTTGGATCAAAGTCCTCGTATTTTGGGGTTGGAGATTGATTATCCATAGGTATCTTTTTCAACAAGTAGAGTCAAGCCTTTCACGAGTACTGTACGTACCGAATACTTTGTGATCAAAGTCCGCATAGTTCGGGTTGGGATTGATTATTCATAGTTAATTTTAAAAAAGGTGGACTCAAATTTTTCTCGGCTACCTACGTACCAAATAAGTTGTAATCACGGTCCGTGTAGTTGGGGTTCGAGTTTGATTATTAATTGGTATTTTTTATTAAAAGCGGACTCGAGTCTTTCTCGGCTTCCTACATACCCAATACTTTGGGATCAAAGTCCTCATATTTTGGGGTTGGAGATTGATTATCCATAGGTATCTTTTTCAACAAGTAGAGTCAAGCCTTTCACGGTGTGTACGTACCGAATACTTTGTGATCAAAGTCCGCGTACTTCGGGTTGGGTTTGATTATTCATAGGTAATTTTAAAAAAGTTGGACTCAAATTTTTCTCGGCTACCTACGTACCAAATAAATTGTAATCAAAGTCGGTGTAGTTGGGCATCGAGATTGATTATTAATAGGTATTTTTTATTAAAAGCGGACTCGAGCCTTTCTCGGCTTCCTACATACCCAATACTTTGGGATCAAAGTCCTCATATTTTGGGGTTGGAGATTGATTATCCATAGGTATCTTTTTCAACAAGTAGAGTCAAGCCTTTCACAGTGTGTACGTACCGAATACTTTGTGATCAAAGTCCGCATAGTTCGGGTTGGGATTGATTATTCATAGTTAATTTTAAAAAAGGTGGACTCAAATTTTTCTCGGCTACCTACGTACCAAATAAGTTGTAATCACAATCCGTGTAGTTGGGGTTCGAGTTTGATTATTAATTGGTATTTTTTATTAAAAGCGGACTCGAGTCTTTCTCGGCTTCCTACATACCCAATACTTTGGGATCAAAGTCCTCATATTTTGGGGTTGGAGATTGATTATCCATAGGTATCTTTTTCAACAAGTAGAGTCAAGCCTTTCACGGTACCGTGTACGTACCGAATACTTTGTGATCAAAGTCCGCGTACTTCGGGTTGGGTTTGATTATTCATAGGTAATTTTAAAAAAGTTGGACTCAAATTTTTCTCGGCTACCTACGTACCAAATAAATTGTAATCAAAGTCGGTGTAGTTGGGCATCGAGATTGATTATTAATAGGTATTTTTTATTAAAAGCGGACTCGAGCCTTTCTCGGCTTCCTACATACCCAATACTTTGGGATCAAAGTCCTCATATTTTGGGGTTGGAGATTGATTATCCATAGGTATCTTTTTCAACAAGTAGAGTCAAGCCTTTCACAGTACCGTGTACGTACCGAATACTTTGTGATCAAAGTCCGCATAGTTCGGGTTGGGATTGATTATTCATAGTTAATTTTAAAAAAGGTGGACTCAAATTTTTCTCGGCTACCTACGTACCAAATAAGTTGTAATCACGGTCCGTGTAGTTGGGGTTCGAGTTTGATTATTAATTGGTATTTTTTATTAAAAGCGGACTCGAGTCTTTCTCGGCTTCCTACATACCCAATACTTTGGGATCAAAGTCCTCATATTTTGGGGTTGGAGATTGATTATCCATAGGTATCTTTTTCAACAAGTAGAGTCAAGCCTTTCACAACATGTACGTACCGAATACTTTGTGATCAAAGTCCGCGTACTTCGGGTTGGGTTTGATTATTCATAGGTAATTTTAAAAAAGTTGGACTCAAATTTTTCTCGGCTACCTACGTACCAAATAAATTGTAATCAAAGTCGGTGTAGTTGGGCATCGAGATTGATTATTAATAGGTATTTTTTATTAAAAGCGGACTCGAGCCTTTCTCGGCTTCCTACATACCCAATACTTTGGGATCAAAGTCCTCATATTTTGGGGTTGGAGATTGATTATCCATAGGTATCTTTTTCAACAAGTAGAGTCAAGCCTTTCACAGTTTGTGTACGTACCGAATACTTTGTGATCAAAGTCCGCATAGTTCGGGTTGGGATTGATTATTCATAGTTAATTTTAAAAAAGGTGGACTCAAATTTTTCTCGGCTACCTACGTACCAAATAAGTTGTAATCACAGTCCGTGTAGTTGGGGTTCGAGTTTCATTATTAATTAGTATTTTTTATTAAAAGCGGACTCGAGTCTTTCTCGGCTTCCTACATACCCAATACTTTCGGATCAAAGTCCTCATATTTTGGGGTTGGAGATTGATTATCCATAGGTATCTTTTTCAACAAGTAGAGTCAAGCCTTTCACGAGTTTGTGTACGTACCGAATACTTTGTGATCAAAGTCCGCGTACTTCGGGTTGGGTTTGATTATTCATAGGTAATTTTAAAAAAGTTGGACTCAAATTTTTCTCGGCTACCTACGTACCAAATAAATTGTAATCAAAGTCGGTGTAGTTGGGCATCGAGATTGATTATTAATAGGTATTTTTTATTAAAAGCGGACTCGAGCCTTTCTCGGCTTCCTACATACCCAATACTTTGGGATCAAAGTCCTCATATTTTGGGGTTGGAGATTGATTATCCATAGGTATCTTTTTCAACAAGTAGAGTCAAGCCTTTCACAATGTTGTGTACGTACCGAATACTTTGTGATCAAAGTCCGCGTAGTTCGGGTTGGGATTGATTATTCATAGGTAATTTTAAAAAGGTGGACTCAAATTTTTCTCGGCTACCTACGTACCAAATAAGTTGTAATCATAGTTCGTGTTGTTGGGGTTCGAGATTGATTATTAATCGGTATTTTTTATTAAAGGCGGACTCGAGCCTTTCTTTGTTGCCTATGTACCTAATATTTTGGACTCAAAGTCCCCGTAGTTCGGCGGGTTGGAGATTTGTTATCCATAGGTATCTTTTTCAGCAAGTAGAGTCAAGCCTTTCACGGTTGTGTACGTACCGAATACTTTGTGATCAAAGTCCGCATAGTTCGGGTTGGGATTAATTATTCATAGGTAATTTTAAAAAAGGTGGACTCAAATTTTTCTCGGCTACCTACCTACCAAATAAATTGTAATCAAAGTCGGTGTAGTTGGGCATCGAGATTTATTATTAATAGGTATTTTTTATTAAAAGCGAACTCGAGCCTTTCTCGGCTTCCTACATACCCAATACATTGGGATCAAAGTCCTCATATTTTGGGGTTGGAGATTGATTATCCATAGGTATCTTTTTCAACAAGTAGAGTCAAGCCTTTCACGGTGTGTACGTACCGAATACTTTGTGATCAAAGTCCGCGTAGTTCGGGTTGGGATTGATTATTCATAGGTAATTTTAAAAAAGGTGAACTCAAAATTTTTCTCGGCTACCTACGTACCAAATAAATTGTAATCAAAGTCGGTGTTGTTGGGGTTCGACATTAATTATTAATAGGTATTTATTTTCATTTAAAAGCAGACTCGAGCCATTCACGGGTTCCTACATACCCAATACTTTTGGATCAAAGTCCTCGTATTTTGGGGTTGGAGATTGATTATCCATAGGTATCTTTTTCAACAAGTAGAGTCAAGCCTTTCACAGTTGTGTACGTACCGAATACTTTGTGATCAAAGTCCGCATAGTTCGGGTTGGGATTGATTATTCATAGTTAATTTTAAAAAGGTGGACTCAAATTTTTCTCGGCTACCTACGTACCGAATAAGTTGTAATCACAGTCCGTGTAGTTGGGGTTCGAGTTTGATTATTAATTGGTATTTTTTATTAAAAGCGGACTCGAGTCTTTCTCGGCTTCCTACATACCCAATACTTTGGGATCAAAGTCCTCATATTTTGGGGTTGGAGATTGATTATCCATAGGTATCTTTTTCAACAAGTAGAGTCAAGCCTTTCACAGCTGTGTACGTACCGAATACTTTGTGATCAAAGTCCGCGTACTTCGGGTTGGGTTTGATTATTCATAGGTAATTTTAAAAAGGTGGACTCAAATTTTTCTCGGGCTACCTACGTACCAAATAAATTGTAATCAAAGTCGGTGTAGTTGGGCATCGAGATTGATTATTAATAGGTATTTTTTATTAAAAGCGGACTCGAGCCTTTCTCGGCTTCCTACATACCCAATACTTTGGGATCAAAGTCCTCATATTTTGGGGTTGGAGATTGATTATCTATAGGTATCTTTTTCAACAAGTAGAGTCAAGCCTTTCACAGTTTGTACGTACCGAATACTTTGTGATCAAAGTCCGCGTAGTTCGGGTTGGGATTGATTATTCATAGGTAATTTTAAAAAAGGTGGACTCAAATTTTTCTCGGCTACCTACGTACCAAATAAGTTGTAATCACAGTCCGTGTAGTTGGGGTTCGAGTTTGATTATTAATTGGTATTTTTTATTAAAAGCGGACTCGAGTCTTTCTCGGTTTCCTACATACCCAATACTTTGGGATCAAAGTCCTCATATTTTGGGGTTGGAGATTGATTATCCATAGGTATCTTTTTCAACAAGTAGAGTCAAGCCTTTCACGAGTTTGTGTACGTACCGAATACTTTGTGATCAAAGTCCGCGTACTTCGGGTTGGGTTTGATTATTCATAGGTAATTTTAAAAAAGTTGGACTCAAATTTTTCTCGGCTACCTACGTACCAAATAAATTGTAATCAAAGTCGGTGTAGTTGGGCATCGAGATTGATTATTAATAGGTATTTTTTATTAAAAGCGGACTCGAGCCTTTCTCGGCTTCCTACATACCCAATACTTTGGGATCAAAGTCCTCATATTTTGGGGTTGGAGATTGATTATCCATAGGTATCTTTTTCAACAAGTAGAGTCAAGCCTTTCACAGCTGTGTACGTACCGAATACTTTGTGATCAAAGTCCGCATAGTTCGGGTTGGGATTGATTATTCATAGTTAATTTTAAAAAAGGTGGACTCAAATTTTTCTCGGCTACCTACGTACCAAATAAGTTGTAATCACAGTCCGTGTAGTTGGGGTTCGAGTTTGATTATTAATTGGTATTTTTTATTAAAAGCGGACTCGAGTCTTTCTCGGCTTCCTACATACCCAATACTTTGGGATCAAAGTCCTCATATTTTGGGGTTGGAGATTGATTATCCATAGGTATCTTTTTCAACAAGTAGAGTCAAGCCTTTCACAGCTGTGTACGTACCGAATACTTTGTGATTAAAGTCCGCGTACTTCGGGTTGGGTTTCATTATTCATAGGTAATTTTAAAAAAGTTGGACTCAAATTTTTCTCGGCTACCTACGTACCAAATAAATTGTAATCAAAGTCGGTGTAGTTGGGCATCGAGATTGATTATTAATAGGTATTTTTTATTAAAAGCGGACTCGAGCCTTTCTCGGCTTCCTACATACCCAATACTTTGGGATCAAAGTCCTCATATTTTGGGGTTGGAGATTGATTATCCATAGGTATCTTTTTCAACAAGTAGAGTCAAGCCTTTCACGAGTTGTGTACGTACCGAATACTTTGTGATCAAAGTCCGCATAGTTCGGGTTGGGATTGATTATTCATAGTTAATTTTAAAAAAGGTGGACTCAAATTTTTCTCGGCTACCTACGTACCAAATAAGTTGTAATCACGATCCGTGTAGTTGGGGTTCGAGTTTGATTATTAATTGGTATTTTTTATTAAAAGCGGACTCGAGTCTTTCTCGGCTTCCTACATACCCAATACTTTGGGATCAAAGTCCTCATATTTTGGGGTTGGAGATTGATTATCCATAGGTATCTTTTTCAACAAGTAGAGTCAAGCCTTTCACAGCTGTATACGTACCGAATACTTTGTGATCAAAGTCCGCGTACTTCGGGTTGGGTTTGATTATTCATAGGTAATTTTAAAAAAGTTGGACTCAAATTTTTCTCGGCTACCTACGTACCAAATAAATTGTAATCAAAGTCGGTGTAGTTGGGCATCGAGATTGATTATTAATAGGTATTTTTTATTAAAAGAGGACTCGAGCCTTTCTCGGCTTCCTACATACCCAATACTTTGGGATCAAAGTCCTCATATTTTGGGGTTGGAGATTGATTATCCATAGGTATCTTTTTCAACAAGTAGAGTCAAGCCTTTCACGGTATGTACGTACCGAATACTTTGTGATCAAAGTCCGCATAGTTCGGGTTGGGATTGATTATTCATAGTTAATTTTAAAAAAGGTGGACTCAAATTTTTCTCGGCTACCTACGTACCAAATAAGTTGTAATCACGATCCGTGTAGTTGGGGTTCGAGTTTGATTATTAATTGGTATTTTTTATTAAAAGCGGACTCGAGTCTTTCTCGGCTTCCTACATACCCAATACTTTGGGATCAAAGTCCTCATATTTTGGGGTTGGAGATTGATTATCCATAGGTATCTTTTTCAACAAGTAGAGTCAAGCCTTTCACGAGTTGTGTACGTACCGAATACTTTGTGATCAAAGTCCGCGTACTTCGGGTTGGGTTTGATTATTCATAGGTAATTTTAAAAAAGTTGGACTCAAATTTTTCTCGGCTACCTACGTACCAAATAAATTGTAATCAAAGTCGGTGTAGTTGGGCATCGAGATTGATTATTAATAGGTATTTTTTATTAAAAGCGGACTCGAGCCTTTCTCGGCTTCCTACATACCCAATACTTTGGGATCAAAGTCCTCATATTTTGGGGTTGGAGATTGATTATCCATAGGTATCTTTTTCAACAAGTAGAGTCAAGCCTTTCACAATTGTGTACGTACCGAATACTTTGTGATCAAAGTCCGCGTAGTTCGGGTTGGGATTGATTATTCATAGGTAATTTTAAAAAAGGTGGACTCAAATTTTTCTCGGCTACCTACGTACCAAATAAGTTGTAATCATAGTTCGTGTTGTTGGGGTTCGAGATTGATTATTAATCGGTATTTTTTATTAAAGGCGGACTCGAGCCTTTCTTTGTTGCCTATGTACCTAATATTTTGGGCTCAAAGTCCCCGTAGTTCGGCGGGTTGGAGATTTGTTATCCATAGGTATCTTTCTCAGCAAGTAGAGTCAAGCCTTTCACAGCGGTGTACGTACCGAATACTTTGTGATCAAAGTCCGCATAGTTCGGGTTGGGATTAATTATTCATAGGTAATTTTAAAAAAGGTGGACTCAAATTTTTCTCGGCTACCTACCTACCAAATAAATTGTAATCAAAGTCGGTGTTGTTGGGGTTCCAGATTGATTATTAATCGGTATTTTTTATTAAAGGCGGACTCGAGCCTTTCTTTGTTGCCTATGTACCTAATATTTTGGGCTCAAAGTCCCCGTAGTTCGGCGGGTTGGAGATTTGTTATCCGTAGGTATCTTTTTAGGCAAGTAGAGTCAAGCCTTTCACAGCTGTGTACGTACCGAATACTTTGTGATCAAAGACCTCGTGGTGCGGGTTGGAATTGATTATTCATAGGTAATTTTAAAAAAGGTGGACTCAAATTTTTCTCGGCTACCTACGTACCAAATAAATTGTAATCAAAGTCGGTGTTGTTGGGGTTCGACATTGATTATTAATCGGTATTTTTTATTAAAGGCGGACTCGACCCTTTCTTTGTTGTCTATGTACCCAATATTTTGGGCTCAAAGTCCGCGTAGTTCGGTGTTGGACATTGGTTATCCATAGGTATCTTTTTTAAAAGGTCGACTCGAGCCTTTCACAACTGTTTACGTACCGAATACTTTGTGATCAAAGTCCGCGTACTTCGGGTTAGGATTAACTATTCATAGGTAAATTTAAAAAAGGTGGACTCAAATTTTTCTCGGCTACCTACGTACCAAATAAATTGTAATCAAAGTCGGTGTAGTTGGGGTTCGAGATTGATTATCCATAGGTATCTTTTTCAACAAGTAGAGTCAAGCCTTTCACAACTGTGTACGTACCGAATACTTTGTGATCAAAGTCCGCGTACTTCGGGTTGGGATTGATTATTCATAGGTAGTTTTTAAAAAGGTGGACTCAAATCTTTCTCGGCTACCTACGTACCCAATAATTTGTAATCAAAGTCCGTGTAGTTGGGGTTCGAGATTAATTATTAATAGGTATTTATTTTCTTTTAAAAGCAGACTCGAGCCATTCTCGGGTTCCTACATACCCAATACTTTTGGATCAAAGTCCTCGTATTTTGGGGTTGGAGATTGATTATCCATAGGTATCTTTTTCAACAAGTAGAGTCAAGCCTTTCACAAATTGTACGTACCGAATACTTTGTGATCAAAGTCCGCATAGTTCGGGTTGGGATTGATTATTCATAGTTAATTTTAAAAAAGGTGGACTCAAATTTTTCTCGCCTACCTACGTACCAAATAAGTTGTAATCAAAGTCCGTGTTGTTGGGGTTCGAGATTGATTATTAATCGGTATTTTTTATTAAAGGCGGACTCGAGCCTTTCTTTGTTGGCTATGTACCTAATATTTTGGGCTCAAAGTTCGCTTAGTTCGGCGGGTTGGAGATTTGTTATCCATAGGTATCTTTTTCAACAAGTAGAGTCAAGCCTTTCACAGCTGTGTACGTACCGAATACTTTGTGATCGAAGTCCGCGTACTTCGGGTTATGATTGATTATTCATAGGTAATTTTAAAAAAGGTGGACTCAAATTTTTCTCGGCTACCTACGTACCAAATAAGTTGTAATCAAAGTCCGTGTAGTTGGGGTTCGAGTTTGATTATTAATAGGTATCTTTTATTAAAAGCGGACTCGAGCCTTTCTCGGCTTCCTACATACCCAATACTTTGGGATCAAAGTCCTCATATTTTGGGGTTGGAGATTGATTATCCATAGGTATCTTTTTCAACAAGTAGAGTCAAGCCTTTCACGAGTTTGTGTACGTACCGAATACTTTGTGATCAAAGTCCGCGTACTTCGGGTTGGGTTTGATTATTCATAGGTAATTTTAAAAAAGGTGGACTCAAATTTTTCTCGGCTACCTACGTACCAAATAAATTGTAATCAAAGTCGGTGTAGTTGGGGTTCGAGATTGATTATCCATAGGTATCTTTTTCAACAAGTAGAGTCAAGCCTTTCACAAGTGTACGTACCGAATACTTTGTGATCAAAGTCCGCGTACTTCGGGTTGGGATTGATTATTCATAGGTAGTTTTTAAAAAGGTGGACTCAAATCTTTCTCAGCTACCTACGTACCCAATAATTTGTAATCAAAGTCCGTGTAGTTGGGGTTCGAGATTAATTATTAATAGGTATTTATTTTCTTTTAAAAAGCGGACTCGAGCCATTCTCGGGTTCCTACATACCCAATACTTTTGGATCAAAGTCCTCGTATTTTGGGGTTGGAGATTGATTATCCATAGGTATCTTTTTCAACAAGTAGAGTCAAGCCTTTCACGAACATGTGTACGTACCGAATACTTTGTGATCAAAGTCCGCATAGTTCGGGTTGGGATTGATTATTCATAGTTAATTTTAAAAAAGGTGGACTCAAATTTTTCTCGGCTACCTACGTACCAAATAAGTTGTAATCAAAGTCCGTGTTGTTGGGGTTCGAGATTGATTATTAATCGGTATTTTTTATTAAAGGCGGACTCGAGCCTTTCTTTGTTGGCTATGTACCTAATATTTTGGGCTCAAAGTTCGCTTAGTTCGGCAGGTTGGAGATTTGTTATCCATAGGTATCTTTTTCAACAAGTAGAGTCAAGCCTTTCACGAGTTTGTGTACGTACCGAATACTTTGTGATCGTAGTCCGTGTACTTCGGGTTATGATTGATTATTCATAGGTAATTTTAAAAAAGGTGGACTCAAATTTTTCTCGGCTACCTACGTACCAAATAAGTTGTAATCAAAGTCCGTGTAGTTGGGGTTCGAGTTTGATTATTAATAGGTATCTTTTATTAAAAGCGGACTCGAGCCTTTCTCGGCTTCCTACATACCCAATACTTTGGGATCAAAGTCCTCATATTTTGGGGTTGGAGATTGATTATCCATAGGTATCTTTTTCAACAAGCAGAGTCAAGCCTTTCACAGCTGTGTACGTACCGAATACTTTATGATCAAAGTCCGCGTACTTCGGGTTGGGTTTGATTATTCATAGGTAATTTTAAAAAAGGTGGACTCAAATTTTTCTCGGCTACCTACGTACCAAATAAATTGTAATCAAAGTCGGTGTAGTTGGGCATCGAGATTGATTATTAATAGGTATTTTTTATTAAAAGCGGACTCGAGCCTTTCTCGGCTTCCTACATACCCAATACTTTGGGATCAAAGTCCTCATATTTTGGGTTGGAGATTGATTATCCATAGGTATCTTTTTCAACAAGTAGAGTCAAGCCTTTCACAGCTGTGTACGTACCGAATACTTTGTGATCAAAGTCCGCGTAGTTCGGGTTGGGATTGATTATTCATAGGTAATTTTAAAAAAGGTGGACTCAAATTTTTCTCGGCTACCTACGTACCAAATAAGTTCTAATCATAGTTCATGTTGTTGGGGTTCGAGATTGATTATTAATCGGTATTTTTTATTCAAGGCGGACTCGAGCCTTTCTCTGTTGCCTATGTACCTAATATTTTGGGCTCAAAGTCCCCGTAGTTCGGCGGGTTGGAGATTTGTTATCCATAGGTATCTTTTTCAGCAAGTAGAGTCAAGCCTTTCACAGCTGTGTACGTTCCGAATACTTTGTGATCAAAGTCCGCATAGTTCGGGTTGGGATTAATTATTCATAGGTAATTTTAAAAAAGGTGGACTCAAATTTTTCTCGGCTACCTACCTACCAAATAAATTGTAATCAAAGTCGGTGTAGTTGGGCATCGAGATTGATTATTAATAGGTATTTTTTATTAAAACCGAACTCGAGCCTTTCTCGGCTTCCTACATACCCAATACATTGGGATCAAAGTCCTCATATTTTGGGGTTGGAGATTGATTATCCATAGGTATCTTTTTCAACAAGTAGAGTCAAGCCTTTCACAGCTGTGTACGTACCGAATACTTTGTGATCAAAGTCTGCGTACTTCGGGTTGGGTTTGATTATTCATAGGTAATTTTAAAAAAGGTGGACTCAAATTTTTCTCGGCTACCTACGTACCAAATAAGTTGTAATCATAGTTCGTGTTGTTGGGGTTCGAGATTGATTATTTATCGGTATTTTTTATTAAAGGCGGACTCGAGCCTTTCTTTGTTGCCTATGTACCTAATATTTTGGGCTCAAAGTCCCCGTAGTTCGGCGGGTTGGAGATTTGTTATCCATAGGTATCTTTTTCAACAAGTAGAGTCAAGCCTTTCACAGCTGTGTACGTACCGAATACTTTGTGACCAAAGTCCGCATAGTTCGGGTTGGGATTGATTATTCATAGTTAATTTTAAAAAAGGTGGACTCAAATTTTTCTCGGCTACCTACGTACCAAATAAGTTGTAATCAAAGTCCGTGTTGTTGGGGTTCGAGATTGATTATTAATCGGTATTTTTTATTAAAGGCGGACTCGAGCCTTTCTTTGTTGGCTATGTACCTAATATTTTGGGCTCAAAGTTCGCTTAGTTCGGCAGGTTGGAGATTTGTTATCCATAGGTATCTTTTTCAACAAGTAGAGTCAAGCCTTTCACAGCTGTGTACGTACCGAATACTTTGTGATCGTAGTCCGCGTACTTCGGGTTATGATTGATTATTCATAGGTAATTTTAAAAAAGGTGGACTCAAATTTTTCTCGGCTACCTACGTACCAAATAAATTGTAATCAAAGTCGGTGTAGTTGGGCATCGAGATTGATTATTAATAGGTATTTTTTATTAAAAGCGGACTCGAGCCTTTCTCGGCTTCCTACATACCCAATACTTTGGGATCAAAGTCCTCATATTTTGGGTTGGAGATTGATTATCCATAGGTATCTTTTTCAACAAGTAGAGTCAAGCCTTTCACGTATTGTGTACGTACCGAATACTTTGTGATCAAAGTCCGCGTAGTTCGGGTTGGGATTGATTATTCATAGGTAATTTTAAAAAAGGTGGACTCAAATTTTTCTCGGCTACCTACGTACCAAATAAGTTCTAATCATAGTTCATGTTGTTGGGGTTCGAGATTGATTATTAATCGGTATTTTTTATTAAAGGCGGACTCGAGCCTTTCTCCGTTGTTGCCTATGTACCTAATATTTTGGGCTCAAAGTCCCCGTAGTTCGGCGGGTTGGAGATTTGTTATCCATAGGTATCTTTTTCAGCAAGTAGAGTCAAGCCTTTCACGGTTGTGTACGTTCCGAATACTTTGTGATCAAAGTCCGCATAGTTCGGGTTGGGATTAATTATTCATAGGTAATTTTAAAAAAGGTGGACTCAAATTTTTCTCGACTACCTACCTACCAAATAAATTGTAATCAAAGTCGGTGTAGTTGGGCATCGAGATTGATTATTAATAGGTATTTTTTATTGAAAGCGAACTCGAGCCTTTCTCGGCTTCCTACATACCCAATACATTGGGATCAAAGTCCTCATATTTTGGGGTTGGAGATTGATTATCAATAGGTATCTTTTTCAACAAGTAGAGTCAAGCCTTTCACGGTTGTGTACGTACCGAATACTTTGTGATCAAAGTCCGCGTAGTACGGGTTGGGATTGATTATTCATAGGTAATTTTAAAAAGGTGGACTCAAAATTTTTCTCGGTTACCTACGTACCAAATAAATTGTAATCAAAGTCGGTGTTGTTGGGGTTCGACATTAATTATTAATAGGTATTTATTTTCATTTAAAAGCAGACTCGAGCCATTCACGGGTTCCTACATACCCAATACTTTTGGATCAAAGTCCTCGTATTTTGGGGTTGGAGATTGATTATCCATAGGTATCTTTTTCAACAAGTAGAGTCAAGCCTTTCACGAGCTTGTGTACGTACCGAATACTTTGTGATCAAAGTCCGCGTAGTACGGGTTGGGATTGATTATTCATAGGTAATTTTAAAAAAGGTGGACTCAAAATTTTTCTCGGTTACCTACGTACCAAATAAATTGTAATCAAAGTCGGTGTTGTTGGGGTTCGACATTAATTATTAATAGGTATTTATTTTCATTTAAAAGCAGACTCGAGCCATTCACGGGTTCCTACATACCCAATACTTTTGGATCAAAGTCCTCGTATTTTGGGGTTGGAGATTGATTATCCATAGGTATCTTTTTCAACAAGTAGAGTCAAGCCTTTCACAGGTTGTGTACGTACCGAATACTTTGTGATCAAAGTCCGCATAGTTCGGGTTGGGATTGATTATTCATAGTTAATTTTAACAAAGGTGGACTCAAATTTTTCTCGGCTACCTACGTACCAAATAAATTGTAATCAAAGTCTGTGTAGTTGGGCATCGAGATTGATTATTAATAGGTATTTTTTATTAAAAGCGGACTCGAGCCTTTCTCGGGTTCCTACATACCCAATACTTTGGGATCAAAGTCCTCATATTTTGGGGTTGGAGATTGATTATCCATAGGTATCTTTTTCAACAAGTAGAGTCAAGCCTTTCACGGTACAGTGTACGTACCGAATACTTTGTGATCAAAGTCCGCGTACTTCGGGTTGGGTTTGATTATTCATAGGTAATTTTAAAAAAGGTGGACTCAAATTTTTCTCGGCTACCTACGTACCAAATAAGTTCTAATCATAGTTCATGTTGTTGGGGTTCGAGATTGATTATTAATCGGTATTTTTTATTCAAGGCGGACTCGAGCCTTTCTCTGTTGCCTATGTACCTAATATTTTGGGCTCAAAGTCCCCGTAGTTCGGCGGGTTGGAGATTTGTTATCCATAGGTATCTTTTTCAGCAAGTAGAGTCAAGCCTTTCACAGCTGTGTACGTTCCGAATACTTTGTGATCAAAGTCCGCATAGTTCGGGTTGGGATTAATTATTCATAGGTAATTTTAAAAAAGGTGGACTCAAATTTTTCTCGGCTACCTACCTACCAAATAAATTGTAATCAAAGTCGGTGTAGTTGGGCATCGAGATTGATTATTAATAGGTATTTTTTATTAAAACCGAACTCGAGCCTTTCTCGGCTTCCTACATACCCAATACATTGGGATCAAAGTCCTCATATTTTGGGGTTGGAGATTGATTATCCATAGGTATCTTTTTCAACAAGTAGAGTCAAGCCTTTCACGGTAGTGTGTACGTACCGAATACTTTGTGATCAAAGTCCGCGTACTTCGGGTTGGGTTTGATTATTCATAGGTAATTTTAAAAAAGGTGGACTCAAATTTTTCTCGGCTACCTACGTACCAAATAAGTTGTAATCATAGTTCGTGTTGTTGGGGTTCGAGATTGATTATTTATCGGTATTTTTTATTAAAGGCGGACTCGAGCCTTTCTTTGTTGCCTATGTACCTAATATTTTGGGCTCAAAGTCCCCGTAGTTCGGCGGGTTGGAGATTTGTTATCCATAGGTATCTTTTTCAACAAGTAGAGTCAAGCCTTTCACAGCTGTGTACGTACCGAATACTTTGTGACCAAAGTCCGCATAGTTCGGGTTGGGATTGATTATTCATAGTTAATTTTAAAAAAGGTGGACTCAAATTTTTCTCGGCTACCTACGTACCAAATAAGTTGTAATCAAAGTCCGTGTTGTTGGGGTTCGAGATTGATTATTAATCGGTATTTTTTATTAAAGGCGGACTCGAGCCTTTCTTTGTTGGCTATGTACCTAATATTTTGGGCTCAAAGTTCGCTTAGTTCGGCGGGTTGGAGATTTGTTATCCATAGGTATCTTTTTCAACAAGTAGAGTCAAGCCTTTCACGACTCGTGTACGTACCGAATACTTTGTGATCGTAGTCCGCGTACTTCGGGTTATGATTGATTATTCATAGGTAATTTTAAAAAAGGTGGACTCAAATTTTTCTCGGCTACCTACGTACCAAATAAATTGTAATCAAAGTCGGTGTAGTTGGGCATCGAGATTGATTATTAATAGGTATTTTTTATTAAAAGCGGACTCGAGCCTTTCTCGGCTTCCTACATACCCAATACTTTGGGATCAAAGTCCTCATATTTTGGGTTGGAGATTGATTATCCATAGGTATCTTTTTCAACAAGTAGAGTCAAGCCTTTCACAGCTGTGTACGTACCGAATACTTTGTGATCAAAGTCCGCGTAGTTCGGGTTGGGATTGATTATTCATAGGTAATTTTAAAAAAGGTGGACTCAAATTTTTCTCGGCTACCTACGTACCAAATAAGTTCTAATCATAGTTCATGTTGTTGGGGTTCGAGATTGATTATTAATCGGTATTTTTTATTAAAGGCGGACTCGAGCCTTTCTCTGTTGCCTATGTACCTAATATTTTGGGCTCAAAGTCCCCGTAGTTCGGCGGGTTGGAGATTTGTTATCCATAGGTATCTTTTTCAGCAAGTAGAGTCAAGCCTTTCACAGCTGTGTACGTTCCGAATACTTTGTGATCAAAGTCCGCATAGTTCGGGTTGGGATTAATTATTCATAGGTAATTTTAAAAAAGGTGGACTCAAATTTTTCTCGACTACCTACCTACCAAATAAATTGTAATCAAAGTCGGTGTAGTTGGGCATCGAGATTGATTATTAATAGGTATTTTTTATTGAAAGCGAACTCGAGCCTTTCTCGGCTTCCTACATACCCAATACATTGGGATCAAAGTCCTCATATTTTGGGGTTGGAGATTGATTATCAATAGGTATCTTTTTCAACAAGTAGAGTCAAGCCTTTCACGGTATGTGTACGTACCGAATACTTTGTGATCAAAGTCCGCGTAGTACGGGTTGGGATTGATTATTCATAGGTAATTTTAAAAAAGGTGGACTCAAAATTTTTCTCGGTTACCTACGTACCAAATAAATTGTAATCAAAGTCGGTGTTGTTGGGGTTCGACATTAATTATTAATAGGTATTTATTTTCATTTAAAAGCAGACTCGAGCCATTCACGGGTTCCTACATACCCAATACTTTTGGATCAAAGTCCTCGTATTTTGGGGTTGGAGATTGATTATCCATAGGTATCTTTTTCAACAAGTAGAGTCAAGCCTTTCGCAGCTGTGTACGTACCGAATACTTTGTGATCAAAGTCCGCGTAGTACGGGTTGGGATTGATTATTCATAGGTAATTTTAAAAAAGGTGGACTCAAAATTTTTCTCGGTTACCTACGTACCAAATAAATTGTAATCAAAGTCGGTGTTGTTGGGGTTCGACATTAATTATTAATAGGTATTTATTTTCATTTAAAAGCAGACTCGAGCCATTCACGGGTTCCTACATACCCAATACTTTTGGATCAAAGTCCTCGTATTTTGGGGTTGGAGATTGATTATCCATAGGTATCTTTTTCAACAAGTAGAGTCAAGCCTTTCACGGTATGTGTACGTACCGAATACTTTGTGATCAAAGTCCGCATAGTTCGGGTTGGGATTGATTATTCATAGTTAATTTTAACAAAGGTGGACTCAAATTTTTCTCGGCTACCTACGTACCAAATAAATTGTAATCAAAGTCTCGTGTAGTTGGGCATCGAGATTGATTATTAATAGGTATTTTTTATTAAAAGCGGACTCGAGCCTTTCTCGGGTTCCTACATACCCAATACTTTGGGATCAAAGTCCTCATATTTTGGGGTTGGAGATTGATTATCCATAGGTATCTTTTTCAACAAGTAGAGTCAAGCCTTTCACGTTGTGTACGTACCGAATACTTTGTGATCAAAGTCCGCGTACTTCGGGTTGGGTTTGATTATTCATAGGTAATTTTAAAAAAGGTGGACTCAAATTTTTCTCGGCTACCTACGTACCAAATAAGTTGTAATCATAGTTCGTGTTGTTGGGGTTCGAGATTGATTATTTATCGGTATTTTTTATTAAAGGCGGACTCGAGCCTTTCTTTGTTGCCTATGTACCTAATATTTTGGGCTCAAAGTCCCCGTAGTTCGGCGGGTTGGAGATTTGTTATCCATAGGTATCTTTTTCAGCAAGTAGAGTCAAGCCTTTCACAGCTGTGTACGTACCGAATACTTTGTGATCAAAGTCCGCATAGTTCGGGTTGGGATTAATTATTCATAGGTAATTTTAAAAAAGGTGGACTCAAATTTTTCTCGACTACCTACCTACCAAATAAATTGTAATCAAAGTCGGTGTAGTTGGGCATCGAGATTGATTATTAATAGGTATTTTTTATTGAAAGCGAACTCGAGCCTTTCTCGGCTTCCTACATACCCAATACATTGGGATCAAAGTCCTCATATTTTGGGGTTGGAGATTGATTATCAATAGGTATCTTTTTCAACAAGTAGAGTCAAGCCTTTCACGGTGTGTACGTACCGAATACTTTGTGATCAAAGTCCGCGTAGTACGGGTTGGGATTGATTATTCATAGGTAATTTTAAAAAAGGTGGACTCAAAATTTTTCTCGGCTACCTACGTACCAAATAAATTGTAATCAAAGTCGGTGTTGTTGGGGTTCGAAATTAATTATTAATAGGTATTTATTTTCATTTAAAAGCAGACTCGAGCCATTCACGGGTTCCTACATACCCAATACTTTTGGATCAAAGTCCTCGTATTTTGGGGTTGGAGATTGATTATCCATAGGTATCTTTTTCAACAAGTAGAGTCAAGCCTTTCACAAGTATGTGTACGTACCGAATACTTTGTGATCAAAGTCCGCATAGTTCGGGTTGGGATTGATTATTCATAGTTAATTTTAACAAAGGTGGACTCAAATTTTTCTCGGCTACCTACGTACCAAATAAATTGTAATCAAAGTCTGTGTAGTTGGGCATCGAGATTGATTATTAATAGGTATTTTTTATTAAAAGCGGACTCGAGCCTTTCTCGGCTTCCTACATACCCAATACTTTGGGATCAAAGTCCTCATATTTTGGGGTTGGAGATTGATTATCCATAGGTATCTTTTTCAACAAGTAGAGTCAAGCCTTTCACACGGTTGTGTACGTACCGAATACTTTGTGATCAAAGTCCGCGTACTTCGGGTTGGGTTTGATTATTCATAGGTAATTTTAAAAAAGGTGGACTCAAATTTTTCTCGGCTACCTACGTACCAAATAAGTTGTAATCATAGTTCGTGTTGTTGGGGTTCGAGATTGATTATTTATCGGTATTTTTTATTAAAGGCGGACTCGAGCCTTTCTTTGTTGCCTATGTACCTAATATTTTGGGCTCAAAGTCCCCGTAGTTCGGCGGGTTGGAGATTTGTTATCCATAGGTATCTTTTTCAGCAACTAGAGTCAAGCCTTTCACGAGTGTGTACGTACCGAATACTTTGTGATCAAAGTCCGCATAGTTCGGGTTGGGATTAATTATTCATAGGTAATTTTAAAAAAGGTGGACTCAAATTTTTCTCGACTACCTACCTACCAAATAAATTGTAATCAAAGTCGGTGTAGTTGGGCATCGAGATTGATTATTAATAGGTATTTTTTATTGAAAGCGAACTCGAGCCTTTCTCGGCTTCCTACATACCCAATACATTGGGATCAAAGTCCTCATATTTTGGGGTTGGAGATTGATTATCAATAGGTATCTTTTTCAACAAGTAGAGTCAAGCCTTTCACAATTGTGTACGTACCGAATACTTTGTGATCAAAGTCCGCGTAGTACGGGTTGGGATTGATTATTCATAGGTAATTTTAAAAAAGGTGGACTCAAAATTTTTCTCGGCTACCTACGTACCAAATAAATTGTAATCAAAGTCGGTGTTGTTGGGGTTCGAAATTAATTATTAATAGGTATTTATTTTCATTTAAAAGCAGACTCGAGCCATTCACGGGTTCCTACATACCCAATACTTTTGGATCAAAGTCCTCGTATTTTGGGGTTGGAGATTGATTATCCATAGGTATCTTTTTCAACAAGTAGAGTCAAGCCTTTCACGAGTTTGTGTACGTACCGAATACTTTGTGATCAAAGTCCGCATAGTTCGGGTTGGGATTGATTATTCATAGTTAATTTTAACAAAGGTGGACTCAAATTTTTCTCGGCTACCTACGTACCAAATAAATTGTAATCAAAGTCTGTGTAGTTGGGCATCGAGATTGATTATTAATAGGTATTTTTTATTAAAAGCGGACTCGAGCCTTTCTCGGCTTCCTACATACCCAATTCTTTGGGATCAAAGTCCTCATATTTTGGGGTTAGAGATTGATTATCCATAGGTATCTTTTTCAACAAGTAGAGTCAAGCCTTTCACGGTGTGTACGTACCGAATACTTTGTGATCAAAGTCCGCGTACTTCGGGTTGGGATTGATTATTCATAGGTCATTTTAAAAAAGGTGGACTCAAATTTTTCTCGGCTACCTACGTACCAAATAAGTTGTAATCATAGTTCGTGTTGTTGGGGTTCGAGATTGATTATTAATCGGTATTTTTTATTAAAGGCGGAGTCGAGCCTTTCTTTGTTGCCTATGTACCTAATGTTTTGGGCTCAAAGTCCCCGTAGTTCGGCGGGTTGGAGATTTGTTATCCATAGGTATCTTTTTCAGCAAGTAGAGTCAAGCCTTTCACACCTGTGTACGTACCGAATACTTTGTGATCAAAGTCCGCGTAGTACGGGTTGGGATTGATTATTCATAGGTAATTTTAAAAAGGTGGACTCAAAATTTTTCTCGGCTACCTACGTACCAAATAAATTGTAATCAAAGTCGGTGTTGTTGGGGTTCGAAATTAATTATTAATAGGTATTTATTTTCATTTAAAAGCAGACTCGAGCCATTCACGGGTTCCTACATACCCAATACTTTTGGATCAAAGTCCTCGTATTTTGGGGTTGGAGATTGATTATCCATAGGTATCTTTTTCAACAAGTAGAGTCAAGCCTTTCACAAATGTACGTACCGAATACTTTGTGATCAAAGTCCGCATAGTTCGGGTTGGGATTGATTATTCATAGTTAATTTTAACAAAGGTGGACTCAAATTTTTCTCGGCTACCTACGTACCAAATAAATTGTAATCAAAGTCCGTGTAGTTGGGCATCGAGATTGATTATTAATAGGTATTTTTTATTAAAAGCGGACTCGAGCCTTTCTCGGCTTCCTACATACCCAATTCTTTGGGATCAAAGTCCTCATATTTTGGGGTTAGAGATTGATTATCCATAGGTATCTTTTTCAACAAGTAGAGTCAAGCCTTTCACAGCTGTGTACGTACCGAATACTTTGTGATCAAAGTCCGCGTACTTCGGGTTGGGATTGATTATTCATAGGTCATTTTAAAAAAGGTGGACTCAAATTTTTCTCGGCTACCTACGTACCAAATAAGTTGTAATCATAGTTCGTGTTGTTGGGGTTCGAGATTGATTATTAATCGGTATTTTTTATTAAAGGCGGAGTCGAGCCTTTCTTTGTTGCCTATGTACCTAATGTTTTGGGCTCAAAGTCCCCGTAGTTCGGCGGGTTGGAGATTTGTTATCCATAGGTATCTTTTTCAGCAAGTAGAGTCAAGCCTTTCACACCTGTGTACGTACCGAATACTTTGTGATCAAAGTCCGCATAGTTCGGGTTGGGATTAATTATTCATAGGTAATTTTAAAAAAGGTGGACTCAAATTTTTCTCGGCTACCTACCTACCAAATAAATTGTAATCAAAGTCGGTGTAGTTGGGCATCGAGATTGATTATTAATAGGTATTTTTTATTAAAAGCGAACTCGAGCCTTTCTCGGCTTCCTACATACCCAATACATTGGGATCAAAGTCCTCATATTTTGGGGTTGGAGATTGATTATCCATAGGTATCTTTTTGAACAAGTAGAGTCAAGCCTTTCACGGTTTGTGTACGTACCGAATACTTTGTGATCAAAGTCCGCGTAGTACGGGTTGGGATTGATTATTCATAGGTAATTTTAAAAAGGTGGACTCAAAATTTTTCTCGGCTACCTACGTACCAAATAAATTGTAATCAAAGTCGGTGTTGTTGGGGTTCGAAATTAATTATTAATAGGTATTTATTTTCATTTAAAAGCAGACTCGAGCCATTCACGGGTTCCTACATACCCAATACTTTTGGATCAAAGTCCTCGTATTTTGGGGTTGGAGATTGATTATCCATAGGTATCTTTTTCAACAAGTAGAGTCAAGCCTTTCACAGCTGTGTACGTACCGAATACTTTGTGATCAAAGTCCGCATAGTTCGGGTTGGGATTGATTATTCATAGTTAATTTTAACAAAGGTGGACTCAAATTTTTCTCGGCTACCTACGTACCAAATAAATTGTAATCAAAGTCTGTGTAGTTGGGCATCGAGATTGATTATTAATAGGTATTTTTTATTAAAAGCGGACTCGAGCCTTTCTCGGCTTCCTACATACCCAATACTTTGGGATCAAAGTCCTCATATTTTGGGGTTGGAGATTGATTATCCATAGGTATCTTTTTCAACAAGTAGAGTCAAGCCTTTCACAGTGTGTACGTACCGAATACTTTGTGATCAAAGTCCGCGTACTTCGGGTTGGGATTGATTATTCATAGGTCATTTTAAAAAAGGTGGACTCAAATTTTTCTCGGCTACCTACGTACCAAGTAAGTTGTAATCATAGTTCGTGTTGTTGGGGTTCGAGATTGATTATTAATCGGTATTTTTTATTAAAGGCGGACTCGAGCCTTTCTTTGTTGCCTATGTACCTAATATTTTGGGCTCAAAGTCCCCGTAGTTCGGCGGGTTGGAGATTTGTTATCCATAGGTATCTTTTTCAGCAAGTAGAGTCAAGCCTTTCACAGCTGTGTACGTACCGAATACTTTGTGATCAAAGTCCGCATAGTTCGGGTTGGGATTAATTATTCATAGGTAATTTTAAAAAAGGTGGACTCAAATTTTTCTCGGCTACCTACCTACCAAATAAATTGTAATCAAAGTCGGTGTAGTTGGGCATCGAGATTGATTATTAATAGGTATTTTTTATTAAAAGCGAACTCGAGCCTTTCTCGGCTTCCTACATACCCAATACATTGGGATCAAAGTCCTCATATTTTGGGGTTGGAGATTGATTATCCATAGGTATCTTTTTCAACAAGTAGAGTCAAGCCTTTCACAGCTGTGTACGTACCGAAGACTTTGTGATCAAAGTCCGGGTAGTTCGGGTTGGGATTGATTATTCATAGGTAATTTTAAAAAAGGTGGACTCAAAATTTTTCTCGGCTACCTACGTACCAAATAAATTGTTATCAAAGTCGGTGTTGTTGGGGTTCGACATTAATTATTAATAGGTATTTATTTTCATTTAAAAGCAGACTCGAGCCATTCACGGGTTCCTACATACCCAATACTTTTGGATCAAAGTCCTCGTATTTTGGGGTTGGAGATTGATTATCCATAGGTATCTTTTTCAACAAGTAGAGTCAAGCCTTTCACAACTGTGTACGTACCGAATACTTTGTGATCAAAGTCCGCATAGTTCGGGTTGGGATTGATTATTCATAGTTAATTTTAAAAAAGGTGGACTCAAATTTTTCTCGGCTACCTACGTACCAAATAAGTTGTAATCACAGTCCGTGTAGTTGGGGTTCGAGTTTGATTATTAATTGGTATTTTTTATTAAAAGCGGACTCGAGTCTTTCTCGGCTTCCTACATACCCAATACTTTGGGATCAAAGTCCTCATATTTTGGGGTTGGAGATTGATTATCCATAGGTATCTTTTTCAACAAGTAGAGTCAAGCCTTTCACGAACCGTGTACGTACCGAATACTTTGTGCTCAAAGTCCGCGTACTTCGGGTTGGGTTTGATTATTCATAGGTAATTTTAAAAAAGGTGGACTCAAATTTTTCTCGGCTACCCACGTACCAAATAAATTGTAATCAAAGTCGGTGTAGTTGGGCATCGAGATTGATTATTAATAGGTATTTTTTATTAAAAGCGGACTCGAGCCTTTCTCGGCTTCCTACATACCCAATACTTTGGGATCAAAGTCCTCATATTTTGGGGTTGGAGATTGATTATCTATAGGTATCTTTTTCAACAAGTAGAGTCAAGCCTTTCACAGCTGTGTACGTACCGAATACTTTGTGATCAAAGTCCGCGTAGTTCGGGTTGGGATTGATTATTCATAGGTAATTTTAAAAAAGGTGGACTCAAATTTTTCTCGGCTACCTACGTACCAAATAAGTTGTAATCATAGTTCGTGTTGTTGGGGTTCGAGATTGATTATTAATCGGTATTTTTTATTAAAGGCGGACTCGAGCCTTTCTTTGTTGCCTATGTACCTAATATTTTGGGCTCAAAGTCCCCGTAGTTCGGCGGGTTGGAGATTTGTTATCCATAGGTATCTTTTTCAGCAAGTAGAGTCAAGCCTTTCACAGCTGTGTACGTACCGAATACTTTGTGATCAAAGTCCGCATAGTTCGGGTTGGGATTAATTATTCATAGGTAATTTTAAAAAAGGTGGACTCAAATTTTTCTCGGCTACCTACCTACCAAATAAATTGTAATCAAAGTCGGTGTAGTTGGGCATCGAGATTGATTATTAATAGGTATTTTTTATTAAAAGCGAACTCGAGCCTTTCTCGGCTTCGTACATACCCAATACATTGGGATCAAAGTCCTCATATTTTGGGGTTGGAGATTGATTATCCATAGGTATCTTTTTCAACAAGTAGAGTCAAGCCTTTCACAAATTGTGTACGTACCGAATACTTTGTGATCAAAGTCCGCGTAGTTCGGGTTGGGATTGATTATTCATAGGTAATTTTAAAAAAGGTGGACTCAAAATTTTTCTCGGCTACCTACGTACCAAATAAATTGTAATCAAAGTCGGTGTTGTTGGGGTTCGACATTAATTATTAATAGGTATTTATTTTCTTTTAAAAGCAGACTCGAGCCATTCACGGGTTCCTACATACCCAATACTTTTGGATCAAAGTCCTCGTATTTTGGGGTTGGAGATTGATTATCCATAGGTATCTTTTTCAACAAGTAGACAAGCCTTTCACAGCTGTGTACGTACCGACTACTTTGTGATCAAAGTCCACATAGTTCGGGTTGGGATTGATTATTCATAGTTAATTTTAAAAAAGGTGGACTTAAATTTTTCTCGGCTACCTACGTACCAAATAAGTTGTAATCAAAGTCCGTGTAGTTGGGGTTCGAGTTTGATTATTAATAGGTATTTTTTATTAAAAGCGGACTCGAGCCTTTCTCGGCTTCCTACATACCCAATACTTTGGGATCAAAGTCCTCATATTTTGGGGTTGGAGATTGATTATCCATAGGTATCTTTTTCAACAAGTAGAGTCAAGCCTTTCACAGTTGTGTACGTACCGAATACTTTGTGATCAAAGTCCGCGTACTTCGGGTTGGGATTGATTATTCATAGGTAATTTTAAAAAAGGTGGACTCAAATTTTTCTCGGCTACCTACGTACCAAATAAATTGTAATCAAAGTCGGTGTAGTTGGGCATCGAGATTGATTATTAATAGGTATTTTTTATTAAAAGCGGACTCGAGCCTTTCTCGGCTTCCTACATACCCAATACTTTGGGATCAAAGTCCTCATATTTTGGGGTTGGAGATTGATTATCTATAGGTATCTTTTTCAACAAGTAGAGTCAAGCCTTTCACGAGTTTGTGTACGTACCGAATACTTTGTGATCAAAGTCCGCGTAGTTCGGGTTGGGATTGATTATTCATAGGTAATTTTAAAAAAGGTGGACTCAAATTTTTCTCGGCTACCTACGTACCAAATAAGTTGTAATCATAGTTCGTGTTGTTGGGGTTCGAGATTGATTATTAATCGGTATTTTTTATTAAAGGCGGACTCGAGCCTTTCTTTGTTGCCTATGTACCTAATATTTTGGGCTCAAAGTCCCCGTAGTTCGGCGGGTTGGAGATTTGTTATCCATAGGTATCTTTTTCAGCAAGTAGAGTCAAGCCTTTCACAGCTGTGTACGTACCGAATACTTTGTGATCAAAGTCCGCATAGTTCGGGTTGGGATTAATTATTCATAGGTAATTTTAAAAAAGGTGGACTCAAATTTTTCTCGGCTACCTACCTACCAAATAAATTGTAATCAAAGTCGGTGTAGTTGGGCATCGAGATTGATTATTAATAGGTATTTTTTATTAAAAGCGAACTCGAGCCTTTCTCGGCTTCGTACATACCCAATACATTGGGATCAAAGTCCTCATATTTTGGGGTTGGAGATTGATTATCCATAGGTATCTTTTTCAACAAGTAGAGTCAAGCCTTTCACAACTGTGTACGTACCGAATACTTTGTGATCAAAGTCCGCGTAGTTCGGGTTGGGATTGATTATTCATAGGTAATTTTAAAAAAGGTGGACTCAAAATTTTTCTCGGCTACCTACGTACCAAATAAATTGTAATCAAAGTCGGTGTTGTTGGGGTTCGACATTAATTATTAATAGGTATTTATTTTCTTTTAAAAGCAGACTCGAGCCATTCACGGGTTCCTACATACCCAATACTTTTGGATCAAAGTCCTCGTATTTTGGGGTTGGAGATTGATTATCCATAGGTATCTTTTTCAACAAGTAGAGACAAGCCTTTCACAGCTGTGTACGTACCGACTACTTTGTGATCAAAGTCCACATAGTTCGGGTTGGGATTGATTATTCATAGTTAATTTTAAAAAAGGTGGACTTAAATTTTTCTCGGCTACCTACGTACCAAATAAGTTGTAATCAAAGTCCGTGTAGTTGGGGTTCGAGTTTGATTATTAATAGGTATTTTTTATTAAAAGCGGACTCGAGCCTTTCTCGGCTTCCTACATACCCAATACTTTGGGATCAAAGTCCTCATATTTTGGGGTTGGAGATTGATTATCCATAGGTATCTTTTTCAACAAGTAGAGTCAAGCCTTTCACAGCTGTGTACGTACCGAATACTTTGTGATCAAAGTCCGCGTACTTCGGGTTGGGATTGATTATTCATAGGTAATTTTAAAAAAGGTGGACTCAAATTTTTCTCGGCTACCTACGTACCAAATAAATTGTAATCAAAGTCGGTGTAGTTGGGCATCGAGATTGATTATTAATAGGTATTTTTTATTAAAAGCGGACTCGAGCCTTTCTCGGCTTCCTACATACCCAATACTTTGGGATCAAAGTCCTCATATTTTGGGGTTGGAGATTGATTATCTATAGGTATCTTTTTCAACAAGTAGAGTCAAGCCTTTCACAGGTTGTGTACGTACCGAATACTTTGTGATCAAAGTCCGCGTAGTTCGGGTTGGGATTGATTATTCATAGGTAATTTTAAAAAAGGTGGACTCAAATTTTTCTCGGCTACCTACGTACCAAATAAGTTGTAATCATAGTTCGTGTTGTTGGGGTTCGAGATTGATTATTAATCGGTATTTTTTATTAAAGGCGGACTCGAGCCTTTCTTTGTTGCCTATGTACCTAATATTTTGGGCTCAAAGTCCCCGTAGTTCGGCGGGTTGGCGATTTGTTATCCATAGGTATCTTTTTCAGCAAGTAGAGTCAAGCCTTTCACAGCTGTGTACGTACCGAAGACTTTGTGATCAAAGTCCGCGTAGTTCGGGTTGGGATTGATTATTCATAGGTAATTTTAAAAAAGGTGGACTCAAAATTTTTCTCGGCTACCTACGTACCAAATAAATTGTAATCAAAGTCGGTGTTGTTGGGGTTCGACATTAATTATTAATAGGTATTTATTTTCATTTAAAAGCAGACTCGAGCCATTCACGGGTTCCTACATACCCAATACTTTTGGATCAAAGTCCTCGTATTTTGGGGTTGGAGATTGATTATCCATAGGTATCTTTTTCAACAAGTAGAGTCAAGCCTTTCACACTGTACGTACCGAATACTTTGTGATCAAAGTCCGCATAGTTCGGGTTGGGATTGATTATTCATAGTTAATTTTAAAAAAGGTGGACTCAAATTTTTCTCGGCTACCTACGTACCAAATAAGTTGTAATCACAGTCCGTGTAGTTGGGGTTCGAGTTTGATTATTAATTGGTATTTTTTACTAAAAGCGGACTCGAGTCTTTCTCGGCTTCCTACATACCCAATACTTTGGGATCAAAGTCCTCATATTTTGGGGTTGGAGATTGATTATCCATAGGTATCTTTTTCAACAAGTAGAGTCAAGCCTTTCACAAGCGTGTACGTACCGAATACTTTGTGATCAAAGTCCGCGTACTTCGGGTTGGGTTTGATTATTCATAGGTAATTTTAAAAAAGGTGGACTCAAATTTTTCTCGGCTACCCACGTACCAAATAAATTGTAATCAAAGTCGGTGTAGTTGGGCATCGAGATTGATTATTAATAGGTATTTTTTATTAAAAGCGGACTCGAGCCTTTCTCGGCTTCCTACATACCCAATACTTTGGGATCAAAGTCCTCATATTTTGGGGTTGGAGATTGATTATCTATAGGTATCTTTTTCAACAAGTAGAGTCAAGCCTTTCACAATGTACGTACCGAATACTTTGTGATCAAAGTCCGCGTAGTTCGGGTTGGGATTGATTATTCATAGGTAATTTTAAAAAAGGTGGACTCAAATTTTTCTCGGCTACCTACGTACCAAATAAGTTGTAATCATAGTTCGTGTTGTTGGGGTTCGAGATTGATTATTAATCGGTATTTTTTATTAAAGGCGGACTCGAGCCTTTCTTTGTTGCGTATGTACCTAATATTTTGGGCTCAAAGTCCCCGTAGTTCGGCGGGTTGGAGATTTGTTATCCATAGGTATCTTTTTCAGCAAGTAGAGTCAAGCCTTTCACAAGTTTGTGTACGTACCGAATACTTTGTGATCAAAGTCCGCATAGTTCGGGTTGGGATTAATTATTCATAGGTAATTTTAAAAAAGGTGGACTCAAATTTTTCTCGGCTACCTACCTACCAAATAAATTGTAATCAAAGTCGGTGTAGTTGGGCATCGAGATTGATTATTAATAGGTATTTTTTATTAAAACCGAACTCGAGCCTTTCTCGGCTTCCTACATACCCAATACATTGGGATCAAAGTCCTCATATTTTGGGGTTGGAGATTGATTATCCATAGGTATCTTTTTCAACAAGTAGAGTCAAGCCTTTCACAAATGTGTACGTACCGAATACTTTGTGATCAAAGTCCGCGTAGTTCGGGTTGGGATTGATTATTCATAGGTAATTTTAAAAAGGTGGACTCAAAATTTTTCTCGGCTACCTACGTACCAAATAAATTGTAATCAAAGTCGGTGTTGTTGGGGTTCGACATTAATTATTAATAGGTATTTATTTTCTTTTAAAAGCAGACTCGAGCCATTCACGGGTTCCTACATACCCAATACTTTTGGATCAAAGTCCTCGTATTTTGGGGTTGGAGATTGATTATCCATAGGTATCTTTTTCAACAAGTAGAGACAAGCCATTCACAGCTGTGTACGTACCGAATACTTTCTGATCAAAGTCCACATAGTTCGGGTTGGGATTGATTATTCATAGTTAATTTTAAAAAAGGTGGACTCAATTTTTTCTCGGCTACCTACGTACCAAATAAGTTGTAATCAAAGTCCGTGTAGTTGGGGTTCGAGTTTGATTATTAATAGGTATTTTTTATTAAAAGCGGACTCGAGCCTTTCTCGGCTTCGTACATACCCAATACATTGGGATCAAAGTCCTCATATTTTGGGGTTGGAGATTGATTATCCATAGGTATCTTTTTCAACAAGTAGAGTCAAGCCTTTCACAACTGTGTACGTACCGAATACTTTGTGATCAAAGTCCGCGTACTTCGGGTTGGGTTTGATTATTCATAGGTAATTTTCAAAAAGGTGGACTCAAATTTTTCTCGGCTACCCACGTACCAAATAAATTGTAATCAAAGTCGGTGTAGTTGGGCATCGAGATTGATTATTAATAGGTATTTTTTATTAAAAGCGGACTCGAGCCTTTCTCGGCTTCCTACATACCCAATACTTTGGGATCAAAGTCCTCATATTTTGGGGTTGGAGATTGATTATCTATAGGTATCTTTTTCAACAAGTAGAGTCAAGCCTTTCACAGCTGTGTACGTACCGAATACTTTGTGATCAAAGTCCGCGTAGTTCGGGTTGGGATTGATTATTCATAGGTAATTTTAAAAAAGGTGGACTCAAATTTTTCTCGGCTACCTACGTACCAAATAAGTTGTAATCATAGTTCGTGTTGTTGGGGTTCGAGATTGATTATTAATCGGTATTTTTTATTAAAGGCGGACTCGAGCCTTTCTTTGTTGCCTATGTACCTAATATTTTGGGCTCAAAGTCCCCGTAGTTCGGCGGGTTGGAGATTTGTTATCCATAGGTATCTTTTTCAACAAGTAGAGTCAAGCCTTTCACAATTTCTTGTACGTACCGAAGACTTTGTGATCAAAGTCCGCGTAGTTCGGGTTGGGATTGATTATTCATAGGTAATTTTAAAAAAGGTGGACTCAAAATTTTTCTCGGCTACCTACGTACCAAATAAATTGTAATCAAAGTCGGTGTTGTTGGGGTTCGACATTAATTATTAATAGGTATTTATTTTCATTTAAAAGCAGACTCGAGCCATTCACGGGTTCCTACATACCCAATACTTTTGGATCAAAGTCCTCGTATTTTGGGGTTGGAGATTGATTATCCATAGGTATCTTTTTCAACAAGTAGAGTCAAGCCTTTCACAATTGTGTACGTACCGAATACTTTGTGATCAAAGTCCGCATAGTTCGGGTTGGGATTGATTATTCATAGTTAATTTTAAAAAAGGTGGACTCAAATTTTTCTCGGCTACCTACGTACCAAATAAGTTGTAATCACGAGTCCGTGTAGTTGGGGTTCGAGTTTGATTATTAATTGGTATTTTTTACTAAAAGCGGACTCGAGTCTTTCTCGGCTTCCTACATACCCAATACTTTGGGATCAAAGTCCTCATATTTTGGGGTTGGAGATTGATTATCCATAGGTATCTTTTTCAACAAGTAGAGTCAAGCCTTTCACAACTGTGTACGTACCGAATACTTTGTGATCAAAGTCCGCGTACTTCGGGTTGGGTTTGATTATTCATAGGTAATTTTAAAAAAGGTGGACTCAAATTTTTCTCGGCTACCTACGTACCAAATAAATTGTAATCAAAGTCGGTGTAGTTGGGCATCGAGATTGATTATTAATAGGTATTTTTTATTAAAAGCGGACTCGAGCCTTTCTCGGCTTCCTACATACCCAATACTTTGGGATCAAAGTCCTCATATTTTGGGGTTGGAGATTGATTATCTATAGGTATCTTTTTCAACAAGTAGAGTCAAGCCTTTCACAAACGTGTACGTACCGAATACTTTGTGATCAAAGTCCGCGTAGTTCGGGTTGGGATTGATTATTCATAGGTAATTTTAAAAAAGGTGGACTCAAATTTTTCTCGGCTACCTACGTACCAAATAAGTTGTAATCATAGTTCGTGTTGTTGGGGTTCGAGATTGATTATTAATCGGTATTTTTTATTAAAGGCGGACTCGAGCCTTTCTTTGTTGCCTATGTACCTAATATTTTGGGCTCAAAGTCCCCGTAGTTCGGCGGGTTGGAGATTTGTTATCCATAGGTATCTTTTTCAGCAAGTAGAGTCAAGCCTTTCACAGCTGTGTACGTACCGAATACTTTGTGATCAAAGTCCGCATAGTTCGGGTTGGGATTAATTATTCATAGGTAATTTTAAAAAAGGTGGACTCAAATTTTTCTCGGCTACCTACCTACCAAATAAATTGTAATCAAAGTCGGTGTAGTTGGGCATCGAGATTGATTATTAATAGGTATTTTTTATTAAAACCGAACTCGAGCCTTTCTCGGCTTCCTACATACCCAATACATTGGGATCAAAGTCCTCATATTTTGGGGTTGGAGATTGATTATCCATAGGTATCTTTTTCAACAAGTAGAGTCAAGCCTTTCACGATTGTGTACGTACCGAATACTTTGTGATCAAAGTCCGCGTAGTTCGGGTTGGGATTGATTATTCATAGGTAATTTTAAAAAAGGTGGACTCAAAATTTTTCTCGGCTACCTACGTACCAAATAAATTGTAATCAAAGTCGGTGACATTAATTATTAATAGGTATTTATTTTCTTTTAAAAGCAGACTCGAGCCATTCACGGGTTCCTACATACCCAATACTTTTGGATCAAAGTCCTCGTATTTTGGGGTTGGAGATTGATTATCCATAGGTATCTTTTTCAACAAGTAGAGACAAGCCATTCACAAATGTGTACGTACCGAATACTTTGTGATCAAAGTCCACATAGTTCGGGTTGGGATTGATTATTCATAGTTAATTTTAAAAAAGGTGGACTCAATTTTTTCTCGGCTACCTACGTACCAAATAAGTTGTAATCAAAGTCCGTGTAGTTGGGGTTCGAGTTTGATTATTAATAGGTATTTTTTATTAAAAGCGGACTCGAGCCTTTCTCGGCTTCCTACATACCCAATACTTTGGGATCAAAGTCCTCATATTTTGGGGTTGGAGATTGATTATCCATAGGTATCTTTTTCAACAAGTAGAGTCAAGCCTTTCGTAGCCGTGTACGTACCGAATACTTTGTGATCAAAGTCCGCGTACTTCGGGTTGGGATTGATTATTCATAGGTAATTTTAAAAAAGGTGGACTCAAATTTTTCTCGGCTACCTACGTACCAAATAAGTTGTAATCAAAGTCCGTGTTGTTGGGGCTCGAGATTGATTATTAATCGGTATTTTTTATTAAAGACGGACTCGAGCCTTTCTTTGTTGCCTATGTACCTAATATTTTGGGCTCAAAGTCCCCGTAGTTCGGCGGGTTGGAGATTTGTTATCCGTAGGTATCTTTTTCAGCAAGTAGAGTCAAGCCTTTCACAGCTGTGTACGTACCGAATACTTTGTGATCAAAGACCGCGTGGTGCGGGTTGGAATTGATTATTCATAGGTAATTTTAAAAAAGGTGGACTCAAATTTTTCTCGGCTACCTACGTACCAAATAAATTGTAATCAAAGTCGGTGTTGTTGGGGTTCGACATTGATTATTAATCGGTATTTTTTATTAAAGGCGGACTCGACCCTTTCTTTGTTGTCTATGTACCCAATATTTTGGGCTCAAAGTCCGCGTAGTTCGGTGTTGGACATTGGTTATCCATAGGTATCTTTTTTAAAAGGTCGACTCGAGCCTTTCACAACTGTGTACGTACCGAATACTTTGTGATCAAAGTCCGCGTACTTCGGGTTGGGATTGATTATTCATAGGTAATTTTTAAAAAGGTGGACTCAAATCTTTCTCGGCTACCTACGTACCCAATAATTTGTAATCAAAGTCCGTGTAGTTGGGGTTCGAGATTAATTATTAATAGGTATTTATTTTCTTTTAAAAGCAGACTCGAGCCATTCTCGGGTTCCTACATACCCAATACTTTTGGATCAAAGTCCTCGTATTTTGGGGTTGGAGATTGATTATCCATAGGTATCTTTTTCAACAAGTAGAGTCAAGCCTTTCACAAACTGTGTACGTACCGAATACTTTGTGATCAAAGTCCGCATAGTTCGGGTTGGGATTGATTATTCATAGTTAATTTTAAAAAAGGTGGACTCAAATTTTTCTCGGCTACCTACGTACCAAATAAGTTGTAATCAAAGTCCGTGTTGTTGGGGTTCGAGATTGATTATTAATCGGTATTTTTTATTAAAGGCGGACTCGAGCCTTTCTTTGTTGGCTATGTACCTAATATTTTGGGCTCAAAGTTCGCTTAGTTCGGCGGGTTGGAGATTTGTTATCCATAGGTATCTTTTTCAACAAGTAGAGTCAAGCCTTTCACGGTACTGTACGTACCGAATACTTTGTGATCGAAGTCCGCGTACTTCGGGTTATGATTGATTATTCATAGGTAATTTTAAAAAAGGTGGACTCAAATTTTTCTCGGCTACCTACGTACCAAATAAGTTGTAATCAAAGTCCGTGTAGTTGGGGTTCGAGTTTGATTATCAATAGGTATCTTTTATTAAAAGCGGACTCGAGCCTTTCTCGGCTTCCTACATACCCAATACTTTGGGATCAAAGTCCTCATATTTTGGGGTTGGAGATTTGTTATCCGTAGGTATCTTTTTCAGCAAGTAGAGTCAAGCCTTTCACGGTATGTACGTGTACGTACCGAATACTTTGTGATCAAAGTCCGCATAGTTCGGGTTGGGATTGATTATTCATAGTTAATTTTAAAAAAGGTGGACTCAAATTTTTCTCGGCTACCTACGTACCAAATAAGTTGTAATCAAAGTCCGTGTTGTTGGGGTTCGAGATTGATTATTAATCGGTATTTTTTATTAAAGGCGGACTCGAGCCTTTCTTTGTTGGCTATGTACCTAATATTTTGGGCTCAAAGTTCGCTTAGTTCGGCAGGTTGGAGATTTGTTATCCATAGGTATCTTTTTCAACAAGTAGAGTCAAGCCTTTCACGAGTACTGTGTACGTACCGAATACTTTGTGATCGAAGTCCGCGTACTTCGGGTTATGATTGATTATTCATAGGTAATTTTAAAAAAGGTGGACTCAAATTTTTCTCGGCTACCTACGTACCAAATAAGTTGTAATCAAAGTCCGTGTAGTTGGGGTTCGAGTTTGATTATCAATAGGTATCTTTTATTAAAAGCGGACTCGAGCCTTTCTCGGCTTCCTACATACCCAATACTTTGGGATCAAAGTCCTCATATTTTGGGGTTGGAGATTTGTTATCCGTAGGTATCTTTTTCAGCAAGTAGAGTCAAGCCTTTCACAGCTGTGTACGTACCGAATACTTTTTGATCAAAGACCGCGTGGTGCGGGTTGGAATTGATTATTCATAGGTAATTTTAAAAAAGGTGGACTCAAATTTTTCTCGGCTACCTACGTACCAAATAAATTGTAATCAAAGTCGGTGTTGTTGGGGTTCGACATTGATTATTAATCGGTATTTTTTATAAAAGGCGGACTCGACCCTTTCTTTGTTGTCTATGTACCCAATATTTTGGGCTCAAAGTCCGTGTAGTTCGGTGTTGGACATTGGTTATCCATAGGTATCTTTTTTAAAAGGTCGACTCGAGCCTTTCACAACTGTGTACGTACCGAATACTTTGTGATCAAAGTCCGCGTACTTCGGGTTGGGATTGATTATTCATAGGTAATTATTAAAAAGGTGGACTCAAATCTTTCTCAGCTACCTACGTACCCAATAATTTGTAATCAAAGTCCGTGTAGTTGGGGTTCGAGATTAATTATTAATAGGTATTTATTTTCTTTTAAAAGCAGACTCGAGCCATTCTCGGGTTCCTACATACCCAATACTTTTTGATCAAAGTCCTCGTATTTTGGGGTTGGAGATTGATTATCCATAGGTATCTTTTTCAACAAGTAGAGTCAAGCCTTTCACGAAATTGTGTTCGTACCGAATACTTTGTGATCAATGTCCGCATAGTTCGGGTTGGGATTGATTATTCATAGTTAATTTTAAAAAAGGTGGACTCAAATTTTTCTCGGCTACCTACGTACCAAATAAGTTGTAATCAAAGTTCGTGAAATTGGGGTTCGAGTTTGATTATTAATAGGTATTTTTTATTAAAGGCGGACTCGAGCCTTTCTTTGTTGGCTATGTACCTAATATTTTGGGCTCAAAGTTCGCGTAGTTCGGCAGGTTGGAGATTTGTTATCCATAGGTATCTTTTTCAACAAGTAGAGTCAAGCCTTTCACAGCTGTGTACGTACCGAATACTTTGTGATCGAAGTCCGCGTACTTCGGGTTATGATTGATTATTCATAGGTAATTTTAAAAAAGGTGGACTCAAATTTTTCTCGGCTACCTACGTACCAAATAAATTGTAATCAATGTCGGTGTAGTTGGGCATCGAGATTGATTATTAATAGGTATTTTTTATTAAAAGCGGACTCGAGCCTTTCTCGGCTTCGTACATACCCAATACTTTGGGATCAAATTCCTCATATTTTGGGGTTGGAGATTGATTATCCATAGGTATCTTTTTCAACAAGTAGAGTCAAGCCTTTCACAGCTGTGTACGTACCGAATACTTTGTGATCAATGTCCGCGTAGTTCGGGTTGGGATTGATTATTCATAGGTAATTTTAAAAAAGGTGGACTCAAATTTTTCTCGGCTACCTACGTACCAAATAAATTGTAATCAAAGTCCGTGTAGTTGGGGTTCGAGTTTGATTATTAATAGGTATTTTTTATTAAAGGCGGACTCGAGCCTTTCTTTGTTGCCTATGTACGTAATATTTTGGGCTCAAAGTCCCCGTAGTTCGGCGGGTTGGAGATTTGTTATCCATAGGTATCTTTTTCAGCAAGTAGAGTCAAGCCTTTCACGAATGTGTACGTACCGAATACTTTGTGATCAAAGTCCGCGTGGTGCGGGTTGGAATTGATTATTCATAGGTAATTTTAAAAAAGGTGGACTCAAATTTTTCTCGGCTACCTACGTACCAAATAAATTGTAATCAAAGTCGGTGTTGTTGGGGTTCGACATTGATTATTAATCGGTATTTTTTATTAAAGGCGGACTCGACCCTTTCTTTGTTGTCTATGTACCCAATATTTTGGGCTCAAAGTCCGCGTAGTTCGGTGTTGGACATTGGTTATCCATAGGTATCTTTTTTAAAAGGTCGACTCGAGCCTTTCACAACTGTGTACGTACCGAATACTTTGTGATCAAAGTCCGCGTACATCGGGTTGGATTGATTATTCATAGGTAATTTTAAAAAAGGTGGACTCAAATTTTTCTCACCTACCTACGTACCAAATAAATTGTAATCAAAGTCGGTGTAGTTGGGCATCGAGATTGATTATTAATAGGTATTTTTTATTAAAAGCGGACTCGAGCCTTTCTCGGCTTCCTACATACCCAATACTTTGGGATCAAAGTCCTCATATTTTGGGGTTGGAGATTGATTATCCATAGGTATCTTTTTCAACAAGTAGAGTCAAGCCTTTCACGGTAACCGTGTACGTACCGAATACTTTGTGATTAAAGTCCGCGTAGTTCGGGTTGGGATTCATTATTCATAGGTAATTTTAAAAAAGGTGGACTCAAATTTTTCTCGGCTACCTACGTACCAAATAAATTGTAATCAAAGTCGGTGTAGTTGGGCTTCGAGATTGATTATTAATAGTTATTTTTTATTAAAAGCCGACTTGAGCCTTTCTCGGCTTCCTACATACCCAATACTTTGGGATCAAAGTCCTCGTATTTTCGGGTTGGAGATTGATTATCCATAGGTATCTTTTTCAACAAGTAGAGTCAAGCTTTTCACAGCTGTGTACGTACCGAATTCTTTGTGATCAAAGTCCGCGTAGTTCGGGTTGGGATTGATTATTCATAGGTAATTTTAAAAAAGGTGGACTCAAATTTTTCTCGGCTACCTACGTACCAAATAAGTTGTAATCAAAGTCCGTGTAGTTGGGGTTCGAGTTTGATTATTAATAGGTATTTATTATTAAAGGCGGACTCGAGCCTTTCTTTGTTGGCTATGTACCTAATATTTTGGGCACAAAGTCCGCGTAGTTCGGCAGGTTGGAGATTTGTTATCCATAGGTATCTTTTTCAACAAGTAGAGTCAAGCCTTTCACGACTGTGTACGTACCGAATACTTTGTGATCAAAGTCCGCGTGGTGCGGGTTGGAATTGATTATTCATAGGTAATTTTAAAAAAGGCGGACTCAAATTTTTCTCGGCTACCTACGTACCAAATAAGTTGTAATCAAAGTCCGTGTAGTTGAGGTTCGAGTTTGATTATTAATAGGTATTTTTTATTAAAGGCGGACTCGAGCCTTTCTTTGTTGGCTATGTACCTAATATTTTGGGCTCAAAGTCCGCGTAGTTCGGCGGGTTGGAGATTTGTTATCCATAGGTATCTTTTTCAACAAGTAGAGTCAAGCCTTTCACGGTATGTGTACGTACCGAATACTTTGTGATCAAAGTCCGCATAGTTCGGGTTGGGATTGATTATTCATAGGTAATTTTAAAAAAGGTGGACTCAAATTTTTCTCGGCTACCTACGTACCAAATAAGTTGTAATCAAAGTCCGTGTAGTTGGGGTTCGAGATTGATTATTAATAGGTATTTTTTATTAAAGGCGGACTCGAGCCTTTCTTTGTTGGCTATGTACCTAATATTTTGGGCTCAAAGTCCGCGTAGTTCGGCGGGTTGGAGATTTGTTATCCATAGGTATCTTTTTCAACAAGTAGAGTCAAGCCTTTCACAGCTGTGTACGTACCGAATACTTTGTGATCAAAGTCCGCGTACTTCGGGTTAGGATTGATTATTCATAGGTAATTTTAAAAAAGGTGGACTCAAATTTTTCTCGGCTACCTACGTACCAAATAAGTTGTAATCAAAGTCCGTGTAGTTGGGGTTCGAGTTTGATTATTAATAGGTATTTTTTATTAAAAGCGGACTCGAGCCTTTCTCGGCTTCCTACATACCCAATACTTTGGGATCAAAGTCCTCGTATTTTGGGGTTGGAGATTTGTTATCCATAGGTATCTTTTTCAACAAGTAGAGTCAAGCCTTTCACGGCTGTACGTACCGAATACTTTTTGATCAAAGTCCGCGTAGTTCGGGTTGGAATTGATTATTCATAGGTAATTTTAAAAAAGGTGGACTCAAATTTTTCTCGGCTACCTACGTACCAAATAAATTGTAATCAAAGTCGGTGTAGTTGGGGTTCGAGATTGATTATTAATAGGTATTTTTTATTAAAGGCGGACTCGAGCCTTTCTTTCTTGTCTATGTACCCAATATTTTGGGCTCAAAGTCCGTGTAGTTCGGTGTTGGAGATTGGTTATCCATAGGTATCTTTTTCAAAAGTAGTCGAGTCGAGCCTTTCACAATAGTGTACGTACCGAATACTTTGTGATCAAAGTCCGCGTACTTCGGGTTGGGATTGATTATTCATAGGTAATTTTTAAAAAGGTGGACTCAAATTTTTCTCGGCTACCTACGTACCAAATAAATTGTAATCAAAGTCCGTGTAGTTGGGGTTCGAGATTGATTATTAATAGGTATTTATTTTCTTTTAAAGGCGGACTCGAGCCTTTCTCGGGTTCCTACATACCCAATACTTTGGGATCAAAGTCCTCGTATTTTGGGGTTGGAGATTGATTATCCATAGGTATCTTTTTCAACAAGTAGAGTCAAGCCTTTCACGAGTTTGTGTACGTACCGAATACTTTGTGATCAAAGTCCGCGTAGTTCGGGTTGGGATTGATTATTCATAGGTAATTTTAAAAAAGGTGGACTCAAATTTTTCTCGGCTACCTACGTACCAAATAAGTTGTAATCAAAGTCCGTGTAATTGGGGTTCGAGTTTGATTATTAATAGGTATTTTTTATTAAAGGCGGACTCGAGCCTTTCTTTGTTGGCTATGTACCTAATATTTTGGGCTCAAAGTCCGCGTAGTTCGGCGGGTTGGAGATTTGTTATCCATAGGTATCTTTTTCAACAAGTAGAGTCAAGCCTTTCACGGTACTGTGTACGTACCGAATACTTTGTGATCAAAGTCCGCGTACTTCGGGTTAGGATTGATTATTCATAGGTAATTTTAAAAAAGGTGGACTCAAATTTTTCTCGGCTACCTACGTACCAAATAAATTGTAATCAAAGTCGGTGTAGTTGGGCTTCGAGATTGATTATTAATAGGTATTTTTTATTAAAAGCGGACTTGAGCCTTTCTCGGCTTCCTACATACCCAATACTTTGGGATCAAAGTCCTCGTATTTTGGGGTTGGAGATTGATTATCCATAGGTATCTTTTTCAACAAGTAGAGTCAAGCCTTTCACGAATGTGTACGTACCGAATACTTTGTGATCAAAGTCCGCGTAGTTCGGGTTGGGATTGATTATTCATAGGTAATTTTAAAAAAGGTGGACTCAAATTTTTCTCGGCTACCTACGTACCAAATAAATTGTAATCAAAGTCCGTGTAGTTGGGGTTCGAGTTTGATTATTAATAGGTATTTTTTATTAAAGGCGGACTCGAGCCTTTCTTTGTTGCCTATGTACCTAATATTTTGGGCTCAAAGTCCCCGTAGTTCGGCGGGTTGGAGATTTGTTATCCATAGGTATCTTTTTCAGCAAGTAGAGTCAAGCCTTTCACGGCTTATCGTGTACGTACCGAATACTTTGTGATCAAAGTCCGCGTAGTTCGGGTTGGGATTGATTATTCATAGGTAATTTTAAAAAGGTGGACTCAAATTTTTCTCGGCTACCTACGTACCAAATAAATTGTAATCAAAGTCGGTGTAGTTGGGGTTCGAGATTGATTATTAATAGGTATTTTTTATTAAAGGCGGACTCGAGCCTTTCTTTGTTGTCTATGTACCCAATATTTTGGGCTCAAAGTCCGCGTAGTTCGGTGTTGGAGATTGGTTATCCATAGGTATCTTTTTCAACAAGGTCGACTCAAGCCTTTCACAATCGTGTACGTACCGAATACTTTGTGATCAAAGTCCGCGTACATCGGGTTGGATTGATTATTCATAGGTAATTTTAAAAAAAGGTGGACTCAAATTTTTCTCGCCTACCTACGTACCAAATAAATTGTAATCAAAGTCGGTGTAGTTGGGGTTCGAGATTGATTATTAATAGGTATTTTTTATTAAAAGCGGACTTGAGCCTTTCTCGGCTTCCTACATACCCAATACTTTGGGATCAAAGTCCTCGTATTTTGGGGTTGGAGATTGATTATCCATAGGTATCTTTTTCAACAAGTAGAGTCAAGCCTTTCACAGCTGTGTACGTACCGAATACTTTGTGATCAAAGTCCGCGTAGTTCGGGTTGGGATTGATTATTCATAGGTAATTTTAAAAAAGGTGGACTCAAATTTTTCTCGGCTACCTACGTACCAAATAAATTGTAATCAAAGTCGGTGTAGTTGGGCTTCGAGATTGATTATTAATAGGTATTTTTTATTAAAAGCGGACTTGAGCCTTTCTCGGCTTCCTACATACCCAATACTTTGGGATCAAAGTCCTCGTATTTTCGGGTTGGAGATTGATTATCCATAGGTATCTTTTTCAACAAGTAGAGTCAAGCTTTTCACAAGTTTGTGTACGTACCGAATTCTTTGTGATCAAAGTCCGCGTAGTTCGGGTTGGGATTGATTATTCATAGGTAATTTTAAAAAAGGTGGACTCAAATTTTTCTCGGCTACCTACGTACCAAATAAGTTGTAATCAAAGTCCGTGTAGTTGGGGTTCGAGTTTGATTATTAATAGGTATTTTTTATTAAAGGCGGACTCGAGCCTTTCTTTGTTGGCTATGTACCTAATATTTTGGGCTCAAAGTCCGCGTAGTTCGGCGGGTTGGAGATTTGTTATCCATAGGTATCTTTTTCAACAAGTAGAGTCAAGCCTTTCACGGTTGTGCACGTACCGAATACTTTGTGATCAAAGTCCGCGTAGTTCGGGTTGGAATTGATTATTCATAGGTAATTTTAAAAAAGGCGGACTCAAATTTTTCTCGGCTACCTACGTACCAAATAAATTGTAATCAAAGTCCGTGTAGTTGGGGTTCGAGTTTGATTATTAATAGGTATTTTTTATTAAAGGCGGACTCGAGCCTTTCTTTGTTGCCTATGTACCTAATATTTTGGGCTCAAAGTCCCCGTAGTTCGGCGGGTTGGAGATTTGTTATCCATAGGTATCTTTTTCAACAAGTAGAGTCAAGCCTTTCACAGCTGTGTACGTACCGAATACTTTGTGATCAAAGTCCGCGTAGTTCGGGTTGGGATTGATTATTCATAGGTAATTTTAAAAAAGGTGGACTCAAATTTTTCTCGGCTACCTACGTACCAAATAAATTGTAATCAAAGTCGGTGTAGTTGGGGTTCGAGTTTGATTATTAATAGGTATTTTTTATTAAAGGCGGACTCGAGCCTTTCTTTGTTGTCTATGTACCCAATATTTTGGGCTCAAAGTCCGCGTAGTTCGGTGTTGGAGATTTGGTTATCCATAGGTATCTTTTTCAACAAGTAGAGTCAAGCCTTTCACAACTCGTGTACGTACCGAATACTTTGTGATCAAAGTCCGCGTACTTCGGGTTGGGATTGATTATTCATAGGTAATTTTAAAAAAGGTGGACTCAAATTTTTCTCGGCTACCTACGTACCAAATAAATTGTAATCAAAGTCGGTGTAGTTGGGCATCGAGATTGATTATTAATAGGTATTTTTTATTAAAAGCGGACTCGAGCCTTTCTCGGCTTCCTACATACCCAATACTTTGGGATCAAAGTCCTCGTATTTTGGGGTTGGAGATTGATTATCCATAGGTATCTTTTTCAACAAGTAGAGTCAAGCCTTTCACAGCTGTGTACGTACCGAATACTTTGTGATCAAAGTCCGCGTAGTTCGGGTTGGGATTGATTATTCATAGGTAATTTTAAAAAAGGTGGACTCAAATTTTTCTCGGCTACCTACGTACCAAATAAATTGTAATCAAAGTCGGTGTAGTTGGGCTTCGAGATTGATTATTAATAGGTATTTTTTATTAAAAGCGGACTCGAGCCTTTCTCGGCTTCCTACATACCCAATACTTTGGGATCAAAGTCCTCGTATTTTCGGGTTGGAGATTGATTATCCATAGGTATCTTTTTCAACAAGTAGAGTCAAGCCTTTCACAGTTGTGTACGTACCGAATTCTTTGTGATCAAAGTCCGCGTAGTTCGGGTTGGGATTGATTATTCATAGGTAATTTTAAAAAAGGTGGACTCAAATTTTTCTCGGCTACCTACGTACCAAATAAGTTGTAATCAAAGTCCGTGTAGTTGGGGTTCGAGTTTGATTATTAATAGGTATTTTTTATTAAAGGCGGACTCGAGCCTTTCTTTGTTGGCTATGTACCTAATATTTTGGGCTCAAAGTCCGCGTAGTTCGGCGGGTTGGAGATTTGTTATCCATAGGTATCTTTTTCAACAAGTAGAGTCAAGCCTTTCACAGCTGTGTACGTACCGAATACTTTGTGATCAAAGTCCGCGTAGTTCGGGTTGGGATTGATTATTCATAGGTAATTTTAAAAAAGGTGGACTCAAATTTTTTTTATAGACTCGTTTAAAATTTTGCTACCTACGTACCAAATAAATTGTAATCAAAGTCGGTGTAGTTGGGCTTCGAGATTGATTATTAATAGGTATTTTTTATTAAACGCGGAGTGGAGCCTTTCTCGGCTTCCTACATACCCAATACTTTGGGATCAAAGTCCTCGTATTTTCGGGTTGGAGATTGATTATCCATAGGTATCTTTTTCAACAAGTAGAGTCAAGCCTTTCACAGCCGTGTACGTACCGAATTCTTTGTGATCAAAGTCCGCGTAGTTCGGGTTGGGATTGATTATTCATAGGTAATTTTAAAAAAGGTGGACTCAAATTTTTCTCGGCTACCTACGTACCAAATAAGTTGTAATCAAAGTCCGTGTAGTTGGGGTTCGAGTTTGATTATTAATAGGTATTTTTTATTAAAGGCGGACTCGAGCCTTTCTTTGTTGGCTATGTACCTAATATTTTGGGCTCAAAGTCCGCGTAGTTCGGCGGGTTGGAGATTTGTTATCCATAGGTATCTTTTTCAACAAGTAGAGTCAAGCCTTTCACGGCTATGTACGTACGTACCGAATACTTTGTGATCAAAGTCCGCATAGTTCGGGTTGGGATTGATTATTCATAGGTAATTTTAAAAAAGGTGGACTCAAATTTTTCTCGGCTACCTACGTACCAAATAAATTGTAATCAAAGTCGGTGTAGTTGGGCTTCGAGATTGATTATTAATAGGTATTTTTTATTAAAAGCGGACTTGAGCCTTTCTCGGCTTCCTACATACCCAATACTTTGGGATCAAAGTCCTCGTATTTTCGGGTTGGAGATTGATTATCCATAGGTATCTTTTTCAACAAGTAGAGTCAAGCCTTTCACAGCTGTGTACGTACCGAATTCTTTGTGATCAAAGTCCGCGTAGTTCGGGTTGGGATTGATTATTCATAGGTAATTTTAAAAAAGGTGGACTCAAATTTTTCTCGGCTACCTACGTACCAAATAAGTTGTAATCAAAGTCCGTGTAGTTGGGGTTCGAGTTTGATTATTAATAGGTATTTTTTATTAAAGGCGGACTCGAGCCTTTCTTTGTTGGCTATGTACCTAATATTTTGGGCTCAAAGTCCGCGTAGTTCGGCGGGTTGGAGATTTGTTATCCATAGGTATCTTTTTCAACAAGTAGAGTCAAGCCTTTCACGGTACTGTGTACGTACCGAATACTTTGTGATCAAAGTCCGCGTAGTTCGGGTTGGGATTGATTATTCATAGGTAATTTTAAAAAAGGTGGACTCAAATTTTTCTCGGCTACCTACGTACCAAATAAGTTGTAATCAAAGTCCGTGTAGTTGGGGTTCGAGTTTGATTATTAATAGGTATTTTTTATTAAAGGCGGACTCGAGCCTTTCTTTGTTGGTTATGTACCTAATATTTTGGGCTCAAAGTCCGCGTAGTTCGGCAGGTTGGAGATTTCTTATCCATAGGTATCTTTTTCAACAAGTAGAGTCAAGCCTTTCACAATTGTGTACGTACCGAATACTTTGTGATCAAAGTCCGCATAGTTCGGGTTGGGATTGATTATTCATAGGTAATTTTAAAAAAGGTGGACTCAAATTTTTCTCGGCTACCTACGTACCAAATAAATTGTAATCAAAGTCGGTGTAGTTGGGCTTCGAGATTGATTATTAATAGGTATTTTTTATTAAAGGCGGACTCGAGCCTTTCTCGGCTTCCTACATACCCAATACTTTGGGATCAAAGTCCTCGTATTTTCGGGTTGGAGATTGATTATCCATAGGTATCTTTTTCAACAAGTAGAGTCAAGCCTTTCACAGCTGTGTACGTACCGAATTCTTTGTGATCAAAGTCCGCGTAGTTCGGGTTGGGATTGATTATTCATAGGTAATTTTAAAAAAAGGTGGACTCAAATTTTTCTCGGCTACCTACGTACCAAATAAGTTGTAATCAAAGTCCGTGTAGTTGGGGTTCGAGTTTGATTATTAATAGGTATTTTTTATTAAAGGCGGACTCGAGCCTTTCTTTGTTGGCTATGTACCTAATATTTTGGGCTCAAAGTCCGCGTAGTTCGGCGGGTTGGAGATTTGTTATCCATAGGTATCTTTTTCAACAAGTAGAGTCAAGCCTTTCACAGCTGTGTACGTACCGAATACTTTGTGATCAAAGTCCGCGTACTTCGGGTTAGGATTGATTATTCATAGGTAATTTTAAAAAAGGTGGACTCAAATTTTTCTCGGCTACCTACGTACCAAATAAATTGTAATCAAAGTCGGTGTAGTTGGGCTTCGAGATTGATTATTAATAGGTATTTTTTATTAAAAGCGGACTTGAGCCTTTCTCGGCTTCCTACATACCCAATACTTTGGGATCAAAGTCCTCGTATTTTCGGGTTGGAGATTGATTATCCATAGGTATCTTTTTCAACAAGTAGAGTCAAGCCTTTCACAGTACTGTGTACGTACCGAATTCTTTGTGATCAAAGTCCGCGTAGTTCGGGTTGGGATTGATTATTCATAGGTAATTTTAAAAAAGGTGGACTCAAATTTTTCTCGGCTACCTACGTACCAAATAAGTTGTAATCAAAGTCCGTGTAGTTGGGGTTCGAGTTTGATTATTAATAGGTATTTTTTATTAAAGGCGGACTCGAGCCTTTCTTTGTTGGTTATGTACCTAATATTTTGGGCTCAAAGTCCGCGTAGTTCGGCAGGTTGGAGATTTGTTATCCATAGGTATCTTTTTCAACAAGTAGAGTCAAGCCTTTCACAGCTGTGTACGTACCGAATACTTTGTGATCAAAGTCCGCATAGTTCGGGTTGGGATTGATTATTTATAGGTAATTTTAAAAAAGGTGGACTCAAATTTTTCTCGGCTACCTACGTACCAAATAAATTGTAATCAAAGTCGGTGTAGTTGGGGTTCGAGTTTGATTATTAATAGGTATTTTTTATTAAAGGCGGACTCGAGCCTTTCTTTGTTGGTTATGTACCTAATATTTTGGGATCAAAGTCCGCGTATTTTGGGGTTGGAGATTTGTTATCCATAGGTATCTTTTTCAACAAGTAGAGTCAAGCCTTTCACAAGTTGTGTACGTACCGAATACTTTGTGATCAAAGTCCGCGTAGTTCGGGTTGGGATTGATTATTCATAGGTAATTTTAAAAAAGGTGGACTCAAATTTTTCTCGGCTACCTACGTACCAAATAAGTTGTAATCAAAGTCCGTGTAGTTGGGGTTCGAGTTTGATTATTAATAGGTATTTTTTATTAAAGGCGGACTCGAGCCTTTCTTTGTTGGCTATGTACCTAATATTTTGGGCTCAAAGTCCGCGTAGTTCGGCGGGTTGGAGATTTGTTATCCATAGGTATCTTTTTCAACAAGTAGAGTCAAGCCTTTCACAGCTGTGTACGTACCGAATACTTTGTGATCAAAGTCCGCGTAGTTCGGGTTGGGATTGATTATTCATAGGTAATTTTAAAAAAGGTGGACTCAAATTTTTCTCGGCTACCTACGTACCAAATAAATTGTAATCAAAGTCGGTGTAGTTGGGCTTCGAGATTGATTATTAATAGGTATTTTTTATTAAAGGCGGACTCGAGCCTTTCTCGGCTTCCTACATACCCAATACTTTGGGATCAAAGTCCTCGTATTTTCGGGTTGGAGATTGATTATCCATAGGTATCTTTTTCAACAAGTAGAGTCAAGCCTTTCACAGTTGTGTACGTACCGAATTCTTTGTGATCAAAGTCCGCGTAGTTCGGGTTGGGATTGATTATTCATAGGTAATTTTAAAAAAGGTGGACTCAAATTTTTCTCGGCTACCTACGTACCAAATAAGTTGTAATCAAAGTCCGTGTAGTTGGGGTTCGAGTTTGATTATTAATAGGTATTTTTTATTAAAGGCGGACTCGAGCCTTTCTTTGTTGGTTATGTACCTAATATTTTGGGCTCAAAGTCCGCGTAGTTCGGCAGGTTGGAGATTTGTTATCCATAGGTATCTTTTTCAACAAGTAGAGTCAAGCCTTTCACAGCTGTGTACGTACCGAATACTTTGTGATCAAAGTCCGCATAGTTCGGGTTGGGATTGATTATTCATAGGTAATTTTAAAAAAGGTGGACTCAAATTTTTCTCGGCTACCTACGTACCAAATAAATTGTAATCAAAGTCGGTGTAGTTGGGCTTCGAGATTGATTATTAATAGGTATTTTTTATTAAAGGCGGACTCGAGCCTTTCTCGGCTTCCTACATACCCAATACTTTGGGATCAAAGTCCTCGTATTTTCGGGGTTGGAGATTGATTATCCATAGGTATCTTTTTCAACAAGTAGAGTCAAACCTTTCACAGCTGTGTACGTACCGAATTCTTTGTGATCAAAGTCCGCGTAGTTCGGGTTGGGATTGATTATTCATAGGTAATTTTAAAAAAAGGTGGACTCAAATTTTTCTCGGCTACCTACGTACCAAATAAGTTGTAATCAAAGTCCGTGTAGTTGGGGTTCGAGTTTGATTATTAATAGGTATTTTTTATTAAAGGCGGACTCGAGCCTTTCTTTGTTGGTTATGTACCTAATATTTTGGGCTCAAAGTCCGCGTAGTTCGGCGGGTTGGAGATTTGTTATCCATAGGTATCTTTTTCAACAAGTAGAGTCAAGCCTTTCACAACGTATGTGTACGTACCGAATACTTTGTGATCAAAGTCCGCATAGTTCGGGTTGGGATTGATTATTCATAGGTAATTTTAAAAAAGGTGGACTCAAATTTTTCTCGGCTACCTACGTACCAAATAAATTGTAATCAAAGTCGGTGTAGTTGGGCTTCGAGATTGATTATTAATAGGTATTTTTTATTAAAGGCGGACTCGAGCCTTTCTCGGCTTCCTACATACCCAATACTTTGGGATCAAAGTCCTCGTATTTTCGGGTTGGAGATTGATTATCCATAGGTATCTTTTTCAACAAGTAGAGTCAAGCCTTTCACAGCCGTGTACGTACCGAATTCTTTGTGATCAAAGTCCGCGTAGTTCGGGTTGGGATTGATTATTCATAGGTAATTTTAAAAAAGGTGGACTCAAATTTTTCTCGGCTACCTACGTACCAAATAAGTTGTAATCAAAGTCCGTGTAGTTGGGGTTCGAGTTTGATTATTAATAGGTATTTTTTATTAAAGGCGGACTCGAGCCTTTCTTTGTTGGCTATGTACCTAATATTTTGGGCTCAAAGTCCGCGTAGTTCGGCGGTTGGAGATTTGTAATCCATAGGTATCTTTTTCAACAAGTAGAGTCAAGCCTTTCACAAACTGTACGTACCGAATACTTTGTGATCAAAGTCCGCATAGTTCGGGTTGGGATTGATTATTCATAGGTAATTTTAAAAAAGGTGGACTCAAATTTTTCTCGGCTACCTACGTACCAAATAAATTGTAATCAAAGTCGGTGTAGTTGGGCTTCGAGATTGATTATTAATAGGTATTTTTTATTAAAGGCGGACTTGAGCCTTTCTCGGCTTCCTACATACCCAATACTTTGGGATCAAAGTCCTCGTATTTTCGGGTTGGAGATTGATTATCCATAGGTATCTTTTTCAACAAGTAGAGTCAAGCCTTTCACAGCTGTGTACGTACCGAATTCTTTGTGATCAAAGTCCGCGTAGTTCGGGTTGGGATTGATTATTCATAGGTAATTTTAAAAAAGGTGGACTCAAATTTTTCTCGGCTACCTACGTACCAAATAAGTTGTAATCAAAGTCCGTGTAGTTGGGGTTCGAGTTTGATTATTAATAGGTATTTTTTATTAAAGGCGGACTCGAGCCTTTCTTTGTTGGCTATGTACCTAATATTTTGGGCTCAAAGTCCGCGTAGTTCGGCGGGTTGGAGATTTGTTATCCATAGGTATCTTTTTCAACAAGTAGAGTCAAGCCTTTCATAGGTCGTACCGAATACTTTGTGATCAAAGTCCGCGTAGTTCGGGTTGGGATTGATTATTCATAGGTAATTTTAAAAAGGTGGACTCAAATTTTTCTCGGCTACCTACGTACCAAATAAGTTGTAATCAAAGTCCGTGTAGTTGGGGTTCGAGTTTGATTATTAATAGGTATTTTTTATTAAAGGCGGACTCGAGCCTTTCTTTGTTGGTTATGTACCTAATATTTTGGGCTCAAAGTCCGCGTAGTTCGGCAGGTTGGAGATTTCTTATCCATAGGTATCTTTTTCAACAAGTAGAGTCAAGCCTTTCACAACTGTGTACGTACCGAATACTTTGTGATCAAAGTCCGCATAGTTCGGGTTGGGATTGATTATTCATAGGTAATTTTAAAAAAGGTGGACTCAAATTTTTCTCGGCTACCTACGTACCAAATAAATTGTAATCAAAGTCGGTGTAGTTGGGCTTCGAGATTGATTATTAATAGGTATTTTTTATTAAAGGCGGACTCGAGCCTTTCTCGGCTTCCTACATACCCAATACTTTGGGATCAAAGTCCTCGTATTTTCGGGTTGGAGATTGATTATCCATAGGTATCTTTTTCAACAAGTAGAGTCAAGCCTTTCACAGCTGTGTACGTACCGAATTCTTTGTGATCAAAGTCCGCGTAGTTCGGGTTGGGATTGATTATTCATAGGTAATTTTAAAAAAGGTGGACTCAAATTTTTCTCGGCTACCTACGTACCAAATAAGTTGTAATCAAAGTCCGTGTAGTTGGGGTTCGAGTTTGATTATTAATAGGTATTTTTTATTAAAGGCGGACTCGAGCCTTTCTTTGTTGGCTATGTACCTAATATTTTGGGCTCAAAGTCCGCGTAGTTCGGCGGGTTGGAGATTTGTTATCCATAGGTATCTTTTTCAACAAGTAGAGTCAAGCCTTTCACACGGCTGTACGTACCGAATACTTTGTGATCAAAGTCCGCATAGTTCGGGTTGGGATTGATTATTCATAGGTAATTTTAAAAAAGGTGGACTCAAATTTTTCTCGGCTACCTACGTACCAAATAAATTGTAATCAAAGTCGGTGTAGTTGGGCTTCGAGATTGATTATTAATAGGTATTTTTTATTAAAGGCGGACTCGAGCCTTTCTCGGCTTCCTACATACCCAATACTTTGGGATCAAAGTCCTCGTATTTTCGGGTTGGAGATTGATTATCCATAGGTATCTTTTTCAACAAGTAGAGTCAAGCCTTTCACAGTTTGTGTACGTACCGAATTCTTTGTGATCAAAGTCCGCGTAGTTCGGGTTGGGATTGATTATTCATAGGTAATTTTAAAAAAGGTGGACTCAAATTTTTCTCGGCTACCTACGTACCAAATAAGTTGTAATCAAAGTCCGTGTAGTTGGGGTTCGAGTTTGATTATTAATAGGTATTTTTTATTAAAGGCGGACTCGAGCCTTTCTTTGTTGGTTATGTACCTAATATTTTGGGCTCAAAGTCCGCGTAGTTCGGCGGGTTGGAGATTTGTTATCCATAGGTATCTTTTTCAACAAGTAGAGTCAAGCCTTTCACAGTTTGTGTACGTACCGAATACTTTGTGATCAAAGTCCGCATAGTTCGGGTTGGGATTGATTATTCATAGGTAATTTTAAAAAAGGTGGACTCAAATTTTTCTCGGCTACCTACGTACCAAATAAATTGTAATCAAAGTCGGTGTAGTTGGGCTTCGAGATTGATTATTAATAGGTATTTTTTATTAAAGGCGGACTCGAGCCTTTCTCGGCTTCCTACATACCCAATACTTTGGGATCAAAGTCCTCGTATTTTCGGGTTGGAGATTGATTATCCATAGGTATCTTTTTCAACAAGTAGAGTCAAGCCTTTCACAGCTGTGTACGTACCGAATTCTTTGTGATCAAAGTCCGCGTAGTTCGGGTTGGGATTGATTATTCATAGGTAATTTTAAAAAAGGTGGACTCAAATTTTTCTCGGCTACCTACGTACCAAATAAGTTGTAATCAAAGTCCGTGTAGTTGGGGTTCGAGTTTGATTATTAATAGGTATTTTTTATTAAAGGCGGACTCGAGCCTTTCTTTGTTGGTTATGTACCTAATATTTTGGGCTCAAAGTCCGCGTAGTTCGGCGGGTTGGAGATTTGTTATCCATAGGTATCTTTTTCAACAAGTAGAGTCAAGCCTTTCACAAACTTGTGTACGTACCGAATACTTTGTGATCAAAGTCCGCATAGTTCGGGTTGGGATTGATTATTCATAGGTAATTTTAAAAAAGGTGGACTCAAATTTTTCTCGGCTACCTACGTACCAAATAAATTGTAATCAAAGTCGGTGTAGTTGGGCTTCGAGATTGATTATTAATAGGTATTTTTTATTAAAGGCGGACTCGAGCCTTTCTCGGCTTCCTACATACCCAATACTTTGGGATCAAAGTCCTCGTATTTTCGGGTTGGAGATTGATTATCCATAGGTATCTTTTTCAACAAGTAGAGTCAAGCCTTTCACAGTTTGTGTACGTACCGAATTCTTTGTGATCAAAGTCCGCGTAGTTCGGGTTGGGATTGATTATTCATAGGTAATTTTAAAAAAAGGTGGACTCAAATTTTTCTCGGCTACCTACGTACCAAATAAGTTGTAATCAAAGTCCGTGTAGTTGGGGTTCGAGTTTGATTATTAATAGGTATTTTTTATTAAAGGCGGACTCGAGCCTTTCTTTGTTGGTTATGTACCTAATATTTTGGGCTCAAAGTCCGCGTAGTTCGGCGGGTTGGAGATTTGTTATCCATAGGTATCTTTTTCAACAAGTAGAGTCAAGCCTTTCACGTATTCTGTGTACGTACCGAATACTTTGTGATCAAAGTCCGCATAGTTCGGGTTGGGATTGATTATTCATAGGTAATTTTAAAAAAGGTGGACTCAAATTTTTCTCGGCTACCTACGTACCAAATAAATTGTAATCAAAGTCGGTGTAGTTGGGCTTCGAGATTGATTATTAATAGGTATTTTTTATTAAAGGCGGACTCGAGCCTTTCTCGGCTTCCTACATACCCAATACTTTGGGATCAAAGTCCTCGTATTTTCGGGTTGGAGATTGATTATCCATAGGTATCTTTTTCAACAAGTAGAGTCAAGCCTTTCACAACTGTGTACGTACCGAATTCTTTGTGATCAAAGTCCGCGTAGTTCGGGTTGGGATTGATTATTCATAGGTAATTTTAAAAAAAGGTGGACTCAAATTTTTCTCGGCTACCTACGTACCAAATAAGTTGTAATCAAAGTCCGTGTAGTTGGGGTTCGAGTTTGATTATTAATAGGTATTTTTTATTAAAGGCGGACTCGAGCCTTTCTTTGTTGGCTATGTACCTAATATTTTGGGCTCAAAGTCCGCGTAGTTCGGCGGGTTGGAGATTTGTTATCCATAGGTATCTTTTTCAACAAGTAGAGTCAAGCCTTTCACAGCCGTGTACGTACCGAATACTTTGTGATCAAAGTCCGCATAGTTCGGGTTGGGATTGATTATTCATAGGTAATTTTAAAAAAGGTGGACTCAAATTTTTCTCGGCTACCTACGTACCAAATAAATTGTAATCAAAGTCGGTGTAGTTGGGCTTCGAGATTGATTATTAATAGGTATTTTTTATTAAAGGCGGACTCGAGCCTTTCTCGGCTTCCTACATACCCAATACTTTGGGATCAAAGTCCTCGTATTTTCGGGTTGGAGATTGATTATCCATAGGTATCTTTTTCAACAAGTAGAGTCAAGCCTTTCACAGCTGTGTACGTACCGAATTCTTTGTGATCAAAGTCCGCGTAGTTCGGGTTGGGATTGATTATTCATAGGTAATTTTAAAAAAGGTGGACTCAAATTTTTCTCGGCTACCTACGTACCAAATAAGTTGTAATCAAAGTCCGTGTAGTTGGGGTTCGAGTTTGATTATTAATAGGTATTTTTTATTAAAGGCGGACTCGAGCCTTTCTTTGTTGGTTATGTACCTAATATTTTGGGCTCAAAGTCCGCGTAGTTCGGCAGGTTGGAGATTTGTTATCCATAGGTATCTTTTTCAACAAGTAGAGTCAAGCCTTTCACAGCTGTGTACGTACCGAATACTTTGTGATCAAAGTCCGCATAGTTCGGGTTGGGATTGATTATTCATAGGTAATTTTAAAAAAGGTGGACTCAAATTTTTCTCGGCTACCTACGTACCAAATAAATTGTAATCAAAGTCGGTGTAGTTGGGCTTCGAGATTGATTATTAATAGGTATTTTTTATTAAAGGCGGACTCGAGCCTTTCTCGGCTTCCTACATACCCAATACTTTGGGATCAAAGTCCTCGTATTTTCGGGTTGGAGATTGATTATCCATAGGTATCTTTTTCAACAAGTAGAGTCAAGCCTTTCACAGCCGTGTACGTACCGAATTCTTTGTGATCAAAGTCCGCGTAGTTCGGGTTGGGATTGATTATTCATAGGTAATTTTAAAAAAAGGTGGACTCAAATTTTTCTCGGCTACCTACGTACCAAATAAGTTGTAATCAAAGTCCGTGTAGTTGGGGTTCGAGTTTGATTATTAATAGGTATTTTTTATTAAAGGCGGACTCGAGCCTTTCTTTGTTGGCTATGTACCTAATATTTTGGGCTCAAAGTCCGCGTAGTTCGGCGGGTTGGAGATTTGTTATCCATAGGTATCTTTTTCAACAAGTAGAGTCAAGCCTTTCACAAACCGTGTACGTACCGAATACTTTGTGATCAAAGTCCGCGTAGTTCGGGTTGGGATTGATTATTCATAGGTAATTTTAAAAAAGGTGGACTCAAATTTTTCTCGGCTACCTACGTACCAAATAAATTGTAATCAAAGTCCGTGTAGTTGGGGTTCGAGTTTGATTATTAATAGGTATTTTTTATTAAAGGCGGACTCGAGCCTTTCTTTGTTGGCTATATACCTAATATTTTGGGCTCAAAGTCCGCGTAGTTTCGGGGTTGGAGATTTGTTATCCATAGGTATCTTTTTCAACAAGTAGAGTCAAGCCTTTCACAGCTGTGTACGTACCGAATACTTTGTGATCAAAGTCCGCGTAGTTCGGGTTGGGATTGATTATTCATAGGTAATTTTAAAAAAGGTGGACTCAAATTTTTCTCGGCTACCTACGTACCAAATAAATTGTAATCAAAGTCGGTGTAGTTGGGCTTCGAGATTGATTATTAATAGGTATTTTTTATTAAAGGCGGACTCGAGCCTTTCTCGGCTTCCTACATACCCAATACTTTGGGATCAAAGTCCTCGTATTTTGGGGTTGGAGATTGATTATCCATAGGTATCTTTTTCAACAAGTAGAGTCAAGCCTTTCACAGCTGTGTACGTACCGAATTCTTTGTGATCAAAGTCCGCGTAGTTCGGGTTGGGATTGATTATTCATAGGTAATTTTAAAAAAGGTGGACTCAAATTTTTCTCGGCTACCTACGTACCAAATAAGTTGTAATCAAAGTCCGTGTAGTTGGGGTTCGAGTTTGATTATTAATAGGTATTTTTTATTAAAGGCGGACTCGAGCCTTTCTTTGTTGGTTATGTACCTAATATTTTGGGCTCAAAGTCCGCGTAGTTCGGCGGGTTGGAGATTTGTTATCCATAGGTATCTTTTTCAACAAGTAGAGTCAAGCCTTTCACACTGTGTACGTACCGAATACTTTGTGATCAAAGTCCGCATAGTTCGGGTTGGGATTGATTATTCATAGGTAATTTTAAAAAAGGTGGACTCAAATTTTTCTCGGCTACCTACGTACCAAATAAATTGTAATCAAAGTCGGTGTAGTTGGGCTTCGAGATTGATTATTAATAGGTATTTTTTATTAAAGGCGGACTCGAGCCTTTCTCGGCTTCCTACATACCCAATACTTTGGGATCAAAGTCCTCGTATTTTCGGGTTGGAGATTGATTATCCATAGGTATCTTTTTCAACAAGTAGAGTCAAGCCTTTCACAACTGTGTACGTACCGAATTCTTTGTGATCAAAGTCCGCGTAGTTCGGGTTGGGATTGATTATTCATAGGTAATTTTAAAAAAAGGTGGACTCAAATTTTTCTCGGCTACCTACGTACCAAATAAGTTGTAATCAAAGTCCGTGTAGTTGGGGTTCGAGTTTGATTATTAATAGGTATTTTTTATTAAAGGCGGACTCGAGCCTTTCTTTGTTGGCTATGTACCTAATATTTTGGGCTCAAAGTCCGCGTAGTTCGGCGGGTTGGAGATTTGTTATCCATAGGTATCTTTTTCAACAAGTAGAGTCAAGCCTTTCACAGCTGTGTACGTACCGAATACTTTGTGATCAAAGTCCGCATAGTTCGGGTTGGGATTGATTATTCATAGGTAATTTTAAAAAAGGTGGACTCAAATTTTTCTCGGCTACCTACGTACCAAATAAATTGTAATCAAAGTCGGTGTAGTTGGGCTTCGAGATTGATTATTAATAGGTATTTTTTATTAAAAGCGGACTTGAGCCTTTCTCGGCTTCCTACATACCCAATACTTTGGGATCAAAGTCCTCGTATTTTCGGGTTGGAGATTGATTATCCATAGGTATCTTTTTCAACAAGTAGAGTCAAGCCTTTCACAAACCGTGTACGTACCGAATTCTTTGTGATCAAAGTCCGCGTAGTTCGGGTTGGGATTGATTATTCATAGGTAATTTTAAAAAAGGTGGACTCAAATTTTTCTCGGCTACCTACGTACCAAATAAGTTGTAATCAAAGTCCGTGTAGTTGGGGTTCGAGTTTGATTATTAATAGGTATTTTTTATTAAAGGCGGACTCGAGCCTTTCTTTGTTGGTTATGTACCTAATATTTTGGGCTCAAAGTCCGCGTAGTTCGGCAGGTTGGAGATTTGTTATCCATAGGTATCTTTTTCAACAAGTAGAGTCAAGCCTTTCACAGCTGTGTACGTACCGAATACTTTGTGATCAAAGTCCGCATAGTTCGGGTTGGGATTGATTATTCATAGGTAATTTTAAAAAAGGTGGACTCAAATTTTTCTCGGCTACCTACGTACCAAATAAATTGTAATCAAAGTCGGTGTAGTTGGGCTTCGAGATTGATTATTAATAGGTATTTTTTATTAAAGGCGGACTCGAGCCTTTCTCGGCTTCCTACATACCCAATACTTTGGGATCAAAGTCCTCGTATTTTCGGGTTGGAGATTGATTATCCATAGGTATCTTTTTCAACAAGTAGAGTCAAACC
>JAUJYP020000369.1:125000-127500 GCA_030674075.2 Linum usitatissimum | reverse complement strand
TATGGGTGCCCCTGGCGCGCATTTTCTCGCATTTTTGCGCACGGATGTGCCCCCAGTGCGCATTTTCTCGCATTTTTGCGCACGGGTGTGCCCCTGGTGCGCATTATCTCGCATTTTTGTGCACGGGTGTGCACCCTGCTGCGCATTTTCGCGCATTTTTGCGCAAGGGTGTGCCAAAATCGCACCCTGGTGCGCATTTTCTCGCATTTTTGCGCATGGGTGTGCCCCTGGTGCGCATTTTCTCGCATTTTCTCGCACGGGTGTGCACCCTGGTGCGCATTTTCGCGCATTTTTGCGCATATGTGTGCCCCTGGTGCGCATTTTCTCGCATTTTTGCGCATGGGTGTGCCCCCTGGTGCGCATTTTCTCGCATTTTTGCGCATGGGTGTGCATTTTCTCGCAAGGGTGTGCACCCTGGTGCGCATTTTCGCGCATTTTTGCGCATATGTGTGCCCCTGGTGCGCATTTTCTCGAATTTTTGCGCAAGGGTGTGCCCCTGGTGCGCATTGTCTCGCATTTTTGCGCATGGGTGTGCATTTTCTCGCACGGGTGTGCACCCTGGTGCGCATTTTCGCGCATTTTTGCGCATATGTGTGCCCCCGGAGCGCATTTTCTCGAATTTTTGCGCAAGGGTGTGCCAAAATCGCACCCTGGCGCGCATTTTCTCGCATTTTCTCGCGTTTTTGCGCATGGGTGCGCACCCTGGCGCGCATTTTCGCGCATATGTGTGCTCCTGGTGCGCATTTTCTCGCATTTTTGCGCAAGGGTGTGCCAAAATCGCACTGTGGTGCGCATTTTCTCGCATTTTTGCGCATGGGCGTGCACCCTGGCGCGCATTTTCGCGCATTTTTGCGCATATGGGTGCCCCTGGCGCGCATTTTCGCGCATTTTTGCGCACGGGTGTGCCCCCAGTGCGCATTTTCTCGCATTTTTGCGCACGGGTGTGCCCCTGGTGCGCATTATCTCGCATTTTTGTGCACGGGTGTGCACCCTGCTGCGCATTTTCGCGCATTTTTGCGCAAGGGTGTGCCAAAATCGCACCCTGGTGCGCATTTTCTCGCATTTTTGCGCATGGGTGTGCCCCTGGTGCGCATTTTCTCGCATTTTCTCGCACGGGTGTGCACCCTGGTGCGCATTTTCGCGCATTTTTGCGCATATGTGTGCCCCTGGTGCGCATTTTCTCGCATTTTTGCGCATGGGTGTGCCCCCTGGTGCGCATTTTCTCGCATTTTTGCGCATGGGTGTGCATTTTCTCGCAAGGGTGTGCACCCTGGTGCGCATTTTCGCGCATTTTTGCGCATATGTGTGCCCCTGGTGCGCATTTTCTCGAATTTTTGCGCAAGGGTGTGCCCCCGGTGCGCATTGTCTCGCATTTTTGCGCATGGGTGTGCATTTTCTCGCACGGGTGTGCACCCTGGTGCGCATTTTCGCGCATTTTTGCGCATATGTGTGCCCCTCGGAGCGCATTTTCTCGAATTTTTGCGCAAGGGTGTGCCAAAATCGCACCCCGGCGCGCATTTTCTCGCATTTTCTCGCGTTTTTGCGCATGGGTGTGCACCCTGGCGCGCATTTTCGCGCATATGTGTGCTCCTGGTGCGCATTTTCTCGCATTTTTGCGCAAGGGTGTGCCAAAATCGCACCGTGGTGCGCATTTTCTCGCATTTTTGCGCATGGGCGTGCACCCCGGCGCGCATTTTCGCGCATTTTTGCGCATATGGGTGCCCCCGGCGCGCATTTTCTCGCATTTTTGCGCACGGATGTGCCCCCAGTGCGCATTTTCTCGCATTTTCTCGCATCGGGTGTGCCAAAATCGCACCCCGTGTGTGCCAAGGCGCGCATTTTCGCACCTCGGTGCGAACTCGGTGCTTTTTTCACACCTTCCTCCGGAAACCGCTCTAACTTTGGGCTCGGTTGTCGGAACGAGGCGATTTTTTCTTTGATTTCGCCTAACTTTTCGAGAGGAACGCGCTCGATTCGAAACGAGGTGAGTCCAATGTTGAGAAAACGCGACCCACGCCCTTAGTTGAGGTCGAGAACTTTGAACGACCATAACTTTGTGCTCGGTTGTCCGATTGAGGCGATTTTTATCTTGAAATCGCATAACTTTTCGAGATCTACACATGGACAAACCGCCGAAGGCGGTTTGTGGCAAGATTTTCGTCGTGAAATTAGGTCGTTTGCACCCTCAACCGGACACATTTACGTTTTTCGGCCGCGAAATATTTTTTAAACACACGATAAACTACATGATGGACTTATCGAAGATGCAATTCGATTTGAGGGCCCTTTTATGGCACCACGACGGACGATTTGGTTTAAAAAATTTTCGAAAATCCCAAGTCTTTCGAGGCGGCTCGCAACCTCCACAAGATACACTTGGTAAATTTGTGTATGAGGTGGAGGGACGAATCGAAGCGACATGGGGCTGAATCTCGTGGATCGTGGCAAGCAAGGCCACTCGCCACTTACAATACCCCGTCGCGTATTTAAGTCGTCCGCA
>JAUJYP020000369.1:77500-80000 GCA_030674075.2 Linum usitatissimum | reverse complement strand
GCGTGGCCCTGCTGCCTGCACCAGGGGGGTTCACCACCTCCCCCCTAAAGAGACCTTAAGACATTTTCCATTTTCCCACCAGGAGACGTTCCTTATCCGAGGAGTCACACCCCCCTCTAAACTCGTCATCTTAACGATTTTTGACCTGAGATTTCGCACAGATGTTGTAAGAAATATAACAATGTGGGAAACCAAATTTTATAATTTTTGGAATTTTATTTTATTTAATACGATTTTTTTAATGAAAAAACTTCAAAAAATCGTAATAAAAAAAATACAAGTCCAAACTTTGTCAAACTTGGTATGAGGGTACCTTATGATATCCCTGAGATATAATGGCAAGCACTTTTGAATTTGCTCGAGTAGATTTTAAAATTTATCGAGGGTCCATATTTTGGTGTGCCAAAATCGCACACTGGTGCGCATTTTTGCGCATCGGGTGTGCCCCTGCTGCGCATTTTCGCGCATTTTTGCGCACGGGTGTGCCCCCAGTGCGCATTTTCTCGCATTTTTGCGCACGGGTGTGCCCCTGGTGCGCATTATCTCGCATTTTTGTGCACGGGTGTGCACCCTGCTGCGCATTTTCGCGCATTTTTGCGCAAGGGTGTGCCAAAATCGCACCCTGGTGCGCATTTTCTCGCATTTTTGCGCATGGGTGTGCCCCTGGTGCGCATTTTCTCGCATTTTCTCGCACGGGTGTGCACCCTGGTGCGCATTTTCGCGCATTTTTGCGCATATGTGTGCCCCTGGTGCGCATTTTCTCGCATTTTTGCGCATGGGTGTGCCCCCTGGTGCGCATTTTCTCGCATTTTTGCGCATGGGTGTGCATTTTCTCGCAAGGGTGTGCACCCTGGTGCGCATTTTCGCGCATTTTTGCGCATATGTGTGCCCCTGGTGCGCATTTTCTCGAATTTTTGCGCAAGGGTGTGCCCCTGGTGCGCATTGTCTCGCATTTTTGCGCATGGGTGTGCATTTTCTCGCACGGGTGTGCACCCTGGTGCGCATTTTCGCGCATTTTTGCGCATATGTGTGCCCCTGGAGCGCATTTTCTCGAATTTTTGCGCAAGGGTGTGCCAAAATCGCACCCTGGCGCGCATTTTCTCGCATTTTCTCGCGTTTTTGCGCATGGGTGTGCGACCCTGGCGCGCATTTTCGCGCATATGTGTGCTCCTGGTGCGCATTTTCTCGCATTTTTGCGCAAGGGTGTGCCAAAATCGCACTGTGGTGCGCATTTTCTCGCATTTTTGCGCATGGGCGTGCACCCTGGCGCGCATTTTCGCGCATTTTTGCGCATATGGGTGCCCCTGGCGCGCATTTTCGCGCATTTTTGCGCACGGGTGTGCCCCCAGTGCGCATTTTCTCGCATTTTTGCGCACGGGTGTGCCCCTGGTGCGCATTATCTCGCATTTTTGTGCACGGGTGTGCACCCTGCTGCGCATTTTCGCGCATTTTTGCGCAAGGGTGTGCCAAAATCGCACCCTGGTGCGCATTTTCTCGCATTTTTGCGCATGGGTGTGCCCCTGGTGCGCATTTTCTCGCATTTTCTCGCACGGGTGTGCACCCTGGTGCGCATTTTCGCGCATTTTTGCGCATATGTGTGCCCCTGGTGCGCATTTTCTCGCATTTTTGCGCATGGGTGTGCCCCCTGGTGCGCATTTTCTCGCATTTTTGCGCATGGGTGTGCATTTTCTCGCAAGGGTGTGCACCCTGGTGCGCATTTTCGCGCATTTTTGCGCATATGTGTGCCCCTGGTGCGCATTTTCTCGAATTTTTGCGCAAGGGTGTGCCCCTGGTGCGCATTGTCTCGCATTTTTGCGCATGGGTGTGCATTTTCTCGCACGGGTGTGCACCCTGGTGCGCATTTTCGCGCATTTTTGCGCATATGTGTGCCCCTGGAGCGCATTTTCTCGAATTTTTGCGCAAGGGTGTGCCAAAATCGCACCCTGGCGCGCATTTTCTCGCATTTTCTCGCGTTTTTGCGCATGGGTGTGCACCCTGGCGCGCATTTTCGCGCATATGTGTGCTCCTGGTGCGCATTTTCTCGCATTTTTGCGCAAGGGTGTGCCAAAATCGCACTGTGGTGCGCATTTTCTCGCATTTTTGCGCATGGGCGTGCACCCTGGCGCGCATTTTCGCGCATTTTTGCGCATATGGGTGCCCCTGGCGCGCATTTTCTCGCATTTTTGCGCACGGATGTGCCCCCAGTGCGCATTTTCTCGCATCGGGTGTGCCAAAATCGCACCCCGTGTGTGCCAAGGCGCGCATTTTCGCACCTCGGTGCGAACTCGGGTGCTTTTTTCACACCTTCCTCCGGAAACCGCTCTAACTTTGGGCTCGGTTGTCGGAACGAGGCGATTTTTTCTTTGATTTCGCCTAACTTTTCGAGAGGAACGCGCTCGATTCGAAACGAGGTGAGTCCAATGTTGAGAAAACGCGACCCACGCCCTTAGTTGAGGTCGAGAACTTTGAACGACCATAACTTTGTGCTCGGTTGTCCGAT
>JAUJYP020000369.1:32500-35000 GCA_030674075.2 Linum usitatissimum | reverse complement strand
ACGACGTACAACAAGACCATCGAATGACCCGCCGCCGAGCTTGACATGTAGCTAAGCCCAACAAACGAATTCACCAAATGGCGGCCATTGTACGCACCGCTTAGCACGAAAGAGCAACCGAAACCGACTTCCAACCGCGCATCAAGATCTAACCGAGTTCCCAACGTCGAGGGGGGTCGCCGCATACCAACCGAGCCTTGGGGCATCCGTCCGTGCAACGTGGTGCGAGAGAATCGCACCTTGTTCCCGACACGCATCAAAATCGCACTTTCCGCCGTCGCCGGCGACCCCCGCCGTCGCCGGAGACCGCCGCCGTCCGCCGCCCGCCGCGGCCCACCCGCCGACCTTGGGCCACCCACACCCACCCTCGGTGTTCGATGCAGCAGCGTGGCCCTGCTGCCTGCACCAGGGGGGTTCACCACCTCCCCCCTAAAGAGACCTTAAGACATTTTCCATTTTCCCACCAGGAGACGTTCCTTATCCGAGGAGTCACACCCCCCTCTAAACTCGTCATCTTAACGATTTTTGACCTGAGATTTCGCACAGATGTTGTAAGAAATATAACAATGTGGGAAACCAAATTTTATAATTTTTGGAATTTTATTTTATTTAATACGATTTTTTTAATGAAAAAACTTCAAAAAATCGTAATAAAAAAAATACAAGTCCAAACTTTGTCAAACTTGGTATGAGGGTACCTTATGATATCCCTGAGATATAATGGCAAGCACTTTTGAATTTGCTCGAGTAGATTTTAAAATTTATCGAGGGTCCATATTTTGGTGTGCCAAAATCGCACACTGGTGCGCATTTTTGCGCATCGGGTGTGCCCCCGCTGCGCATTTTCGCGCATTTTTGCGCACGGGTGTGCCCCCAGTGCGCATTTTCTCGCATTTTTGCGCACGGGTGTGCCCCTGGTGCGCATTATCTCGCATTTTTGTGCACGGGTGTGCACCCTGCTGCGCATTTTCGCGCATTTTTGCGCAAGGGTGTGCCAAAATCGCACCCTGGTGCGCATTTTCTCGCATTTTTGCGCATGGGTGTGCCCCTGGTGCGCATTTTCTCGCATTTTCTCGCACGGGTGTGCACCCTGGTGCGCATTTTCGCGCATTTTTGCGCATATGTGTGCCCCTGGTGCGCATTTTCTCGCATTTTTGCGCATGGGTGTGCCCCCTGGTGCGCATTTTCTCGCATTTTTGCGCATGGGTGTGCATTTTCTCGCAAGGGTGTGCACCCTGGTGCGCATTTTCGCGCATTTTTGCGCATATGTGTGCCCCTGGTGCGCATTTTCTCGAATTTTTGCGCAAGGGTGTGCCCCTGGTGCGCATTGTCTCGCATTTTTGCGCATGGGTGTGCATTTTCTCGCACGGGTGTGCACCCTGGTGCGCATTTTCGCGCATTTTTGCGCATATGTGTGCCCCTGGAGCGCATTTTCTCGAATTTTTGCGCAAGGGTGTGCCAAAATCGCACCCTGGCGCGCATTTTCTCGCATTTTCTCGCGTTTTTGCGCATGGGTGTGCACCCTGGCGCGCATTTTCGCGCATATGTGTGCTCCTGGTGCGCATTTTCTCGCATTTTTGCGCAAGGGTGTGCCAAAATCGCACTGTGGTGCGCATTTTCTCGCATTTTTGCGCATGGGCGTGCACCCTGGCGCGCATTTTCGCGCATTTTTGCGCATATGGGTGCCCCTGGCGCGCATTTTCTCGCATTTTTGCGCACGGATGTGCCCCCAGTGCGCATTTTCTCGCATTTTCTCGCATCGGGTGTGCCAAAATCGCACCCCAGGTGTGCCAAGGCGCGCATTTTCGCACCTCAGGTGCGAACTCGGTGCTTTTTTCACACCTTCCTCCGGAAACCGCTCTAACTTTGGGCTCGGTTGTCGGAACGAGGCGATTTTTTCTTTGATTTCGCCTAACTTTTCGAGAGGAACGCGCTCGATTCGAAACGAGGTGAGTCCAATGTTGAGAAAACGCGACCCACGCCCTTAGTTGAGGTCGAGAACTTTGAACGACCATAACTTTGTGCTCGGTTGTCCGATCGAGGCGATTTTTATCTTGAAATCGCATAACTTTTCGAGATCTACACATGGACAAACCGCCGAAGGCGGTTTGTGGCAAGATTTTCGTCGTGAAATTAGGTCGTTTGCACCCTCAACCGGACACATTTACGTTTTTCGGCCGCGAAATATTTTTTAAACACACGATAAACTACATGATGGACTTATCGAAGATGCAATTCGATTTGAGGGCCCTTTTATGGCACCACGACGGACGATTTGGTTTAAAAAATTTTCGAAAATCCCAAGTCTTTCGAGGCGGCTCGCAACCTCCACAAGATACACTTGGTAAATTTGTGTATGAGGTGGAGGGACGAATCGAAGCGACATGGGGCTGAATCTCGCGGATCGTGGCGCAAGGCCACTCGCCACTTACAATACCCCGTCGCGTATTTAAGTCGTCCGCAAATGATTCTATCCGCCGCTCGGTGGAAATTAAACTTC
>JAUJYP020000369.1:15000-17500 GCA_030674075.2 Linum usitatissimum | reverse complement strand
GCCCTGCTGCCTGCACCAGGGGGGTTCACCACCTCCCCCCTAAAGAGACCTTAAGACATTTTCCATTTTCCCACCAGGAGACGTTCCTTATCCGAGGAGTCACACCCCCTCTAAACTCGTCATCTTAACGATTTTTGACCTGAGATTTCGCACAGATGTTGTAAGAAATATAACAATGTGGGAAACCAAATTTTATAATTTTTGGAATTTTATTTTATTTAATACGATTTTTTTAATGAAAAAACTTCAAAAAATCGTAATAAAAAATACAAGTCCAAACTTTGTCAAACTTGGTATGAGGGTACCTTATGATATCCCTGAGATATAATGGCAAGCACTTTTGAATTTGCTCGAGTAGATTTTAAAATTTATCGAGGGTCCATATTTTGGTGTGCCAAAATCGCACACTGGTGCGCATTTTTGCGCATCGGGTGTGCCCCTGCTGCGCATTTTCGCGCATTTTTGCGCACGGGTGTGCCCCCAGTGCGCATTTTCTCGCATTTTTGCGCACGGGTGTGCCCCTGGTGCGCATTATCTCGCATTTTTGTGCACGGGTGTGCACCCTGCTGCGCATTTTCGCGCATTTTTGCGCAAGGGTGTGCCAAAATCGCACCCTGGTGCGCATTTTCTCGCATTTTTGCGCATGGGTGTGCCCCTGGTGCGCATTTTCTCGCATTTTCTCGCACGGGTGTGCACCCTGGTGCGCATTTTCGCGCATTTTTGCGCATATGTGTGCCCCTGGTGCGCATTTTCTCGCATTTTTGCGCATGGGTGTGCCCCCTGGTGCGCATTTTCTCGCATTTTTGCGCATGGGTGTGCATTTTCTCGCAAGGGTGTGCACCCTGGTGCGCATTTTCGCGCATTTTTGCGCATATGTGTGCCCCTGGTGCGCATTTTCTCGAATTTTTGCGCAAGGGTGTGCCCCTGGTGCGCATTGTCTCGCATTTTTGCGCATGGGTGTGCATTTTCTCGCACGGGTGTGCACCCTGGTGCGCATTTTCGCGCATTTTTGCGCATATGTGTGCCCCTGGAGCGCATTTTCTCGAATTTTTGCGCAAGGGTGTGCCAAAATCGCACCCCGGCGCGCATTTTCTCGCATTTTCTCGCGTTTTTGCGCATGGGTGTGCACCCTGGCGCGCATTTTCGCGCATATGTGTGCTCCTGGTGCGCATTTTCTCGCATTTTTGCGCAAGGGTGTGCCAAAATCGCACTGTGGTGCGCATTTTCTCGCATTTTTGCGCATGGGCGTGCACCCTGGCGCGCATTTTCGCGCATTTTTGCGCATATGGGTGCCCCTGGCGCGCATTTTCTCGCATTTTTGCGCACGGATGTGCCCCCAGTGCGCATTTTCTCGCATTTTTGCGCACGGGTGTGCCCCTGGTGCGCATTATCTCGCATTTTTGTGCACGGGTGTGCACCCTGCTGCGCATTTTCGCGCATTTTTGCGCAAGGGTGTGCCAAAATCGCACCCTGGTGCGCATTTTCTCGCATTTTTGCGCATGGGTGTGCCCCTGGTGCGCATTTTCTCGCATTTTCTCGCACGGGTGTGCACCCTGGTGCGCATTTTCGCGCATTTTTGCGCATATGTGTGCCCCTGGTGCGCATTTTCTCGCATTTTTGCGCATGGGTGTGCCCCCTGGTGCGCATTTTCTCGCATTTTTGCGCATGGGTGTGCATTTTCTCGCAAGGGTGTGCACCCTGGTGCGCATTTTCGCGCATTTTTGCGCATATGTGTGCCCCTGGTGCGCATTTTCTCGAATTTTTGCGCAAGGGTGTGCCCCTGGTGCGCATTGTCTCGCATTTTTGCGCATGGGTGTGCATTTTCTCGCACGGGTGTGCACCCTGGTGCGCATTTTCGCGCATTTTTGCGCATATGTGTGCCCCGGGAGCGCATTTTCTCGAATTTTTGCGCAAGGGTGTGCCAAAATCGCACCCTGGCGCGCATTTTCTCGCATTTTCTCGCGTTTTTGCGCATGGGTGTGCACCCTGGCGCGCATTTTCGCGCATATGTGTGCTCCTGGTGCGCATTTTCTCGCATTTTTGCGCAAGGGTGTGCCAAAATCGCACTGTGGTGCGCATTTTCTCGCATTTTTGCGCATGGGCGTGCACCCTGGCGCGCATTTTCGCGCATTTTTGCGCATATGGGTGCCCCCTGGCGCGCATTTTCTCGCATTTTTGCGCACGGATGTGCCCCCAGTGCGCATTTTCTCGCATTTTCTCGCATCGGGTGTGCCAAAATCGCACCCCAGGTGTGCCAAGGCGCGCATTTTCGCACCTCGGTGTGCGAACTCGGTGCTTTTTTCACACCTTCCTCCGGAAACTCGCTCTAACTTTGGGCTCGGTTGTCGGAACGAGGCGATTTTTTCTTTGATTTCGCCTAACTTTTCGAGAGGAACGCGCTCGATTCGAAACGAGGTGAGTCCAATGTTGAGAAAACGCGACCCACGCCCTTAGTTGAGGTCGAGAACTTTGAACGACCATAACTTTGTGCTCGGTTGTC
>JAUJYP020000369.1:5000-7500 GCA_030674075.2 Linum usitatissimum | reverse complement strand
GTGCACCCTGCTGCGCATTTTCGCGCATTTTTGCGCAAGGGTGTGCCAAAATCGCACCCTGGTGCGCATTTTCTCGCATTTTTGCGCATGGGTGTGCCCCTGGTGCGCATTTTCTCGCATTTTCTCGCACGGGTGTGCACCCTGGTGCGCATTTTCGCGCATTTTTGCGCATATGTGTGCCCCTGGTGCGCATTTTCTCGCATTTTTGCGCATGGGTGTGCCCCCTGGTGCGCATTTTCTCGCATTTTTGCGCATGGGTGTGCATTTTCTCGCAAGGGTGTGCACCCTGGTGCGCATTTTCGCGCATTTTTGCGCATATGTGTGCCCCTGGTGCGCATTTTCTCGAATTTTTGCGCAAGGGTGTGCCCCTGGTGCGCATTGTCTCGCATTTTTGCGCATGGGTGTGCATTTTCTCGCACGGGTGTGCACCCTGGTGCGCATTTTCGCGCATTTTTGCGCATATGTGTGCCCCTGGAGCGCATTTTCTCGAATTTTTGCGCAAGGGTGTGCCAAAATCGCACCCTGGCGCGCATTTTCTCGCATTTTTGTCGCGTTTTCCCCGGCGCGCATTTTCGCGCATATGTGTGCTCCTGGTGCGCATTTTCTCGCATTTTTGCGCAAGGGTGTGCCAAAATCGCACTGTGGTGCGCATTTTCTCGCATTTTTGCGCATGGGCGTGCACCCTGGCGCGCATTTTCGCGCATTTTTGCGCATATGGGTGCCCCTGGCGCGCATTTTCGCGCATTTTTGCGCACGGGTGTGCCCCCAGTGCGCATTTTCTCGCATTTTTGCGCACGGGTGTGCCCCTGGTGCGCATTATCTCGCATTTTTGTGCACGGGTGTGCACCCTGCTGCGCATTTTCGCGCATTTTTGCGCAAGGGTGTGCCAAAATCGCACCCTGGTGCGCATTTTCTCGCATTTTTGCGCATGGGTGTGCCCCTGGTGCGCATTTTCTCGCATTTTCTCGCACGGGTGTGCACCCTGGTGCGCATTTTCGCGCATTTTTGCGCATATGTGTGCCCCTGGTGCGCATTTTCTCGCATTTTTGCGCATGGGTGTGCCCCCTGGTGCGCATTTTCTCGCATTTTTGCGCATGGGTGTGCATTTTCTCGCAAGGGTGTGCACCCTGGTGCGCATTTTCGCGCATTTTTGCGCATATGTGTGCCCCTGGTGCGCATTTTCTCGAATTTTTGCGCAAGGGTGTGCCCCTGGTGCGCATTGTCTCGCATTTTTGCGCATGGGTGTGCATTTTCTCGCACGGGTGTGCACCCTGGTGCGCATTTTCGCGCATTTTTGCGCATATGTGTGCCCCTGGAGCGCATTTTCTCGAATTTTTGCGCAAGGGTGTGCCAAAATCGCACTCCTGGCGCGCATTTTCTCGCATTTTCTCGCGTTTTTGCGCATGGGTGTGCACCCTGGCGCGCATTTTCGCGCATATGTGTGCTCCTGGTGCGCATTTTCTCGCATTTTTGCGCAAGGGTGTGCCAAAATCGCACTGTGGTGCGCATTTTCTCGCATTTTTGCGCATGGGCGTGCACCCTGGCGCGCATTTTCGCGCATTTTTGCGCATATGGGTGCCCCTGGCGCGCATTTTCTCGCATTTTTGCGCACGGATGTGCCCCCAGTGCGCATTTTCTCGCATTTTCTCGCATCGGGTGTGCCAAAATCGCACCCCAGTGTGTGCCAAGGCGCGCATTTTCGCACCTCGGTGCGAACTCGGTGCTTTTTTCACACCTTCCTCCGGAAATCGCTCTAACTTTGGGCTCGGTTGTCGGAACGAGGCGATTTTTTCTTTGATTTCGCCTAACTTTTCGAGAGGAACGCGCTCGATTCGAAACGAGGTGAGTCCAATGTTGAGAAAACGCGACCCACGCCCTTAGTTGAGGTCGAGAACTTTGAACGACCATAACTTTGTGCTCGGTTGTCCGATTGAGGCGATTTTTATCTTGAAATCGCATAACTTTTCGAGATCTACACATGGACAAACTGCCGAAGGCGGTTTGTGGCAAGATTTTCGTCGTGAAATTAGGTCGTTTGCACCCTCAACCGGACACATTTACGTTTTTCGCCGCGAAATATTTTTTAAACACACGATAAACTACATGATGGACTTATCGAAGATGCAATTCGATTTGAGGGCCCTTTATGGCACCACGACGGACGATTTGGTTTAAAAAAATTTTCGAAAATCCCAAGTCTTTCGAGGCGGCTCGCAACCTCCACAAGATACACTTGGTAAATTTGTGTATGAGGTGGAGGGACGAATCGAAGCGACATGGGGCCGAATCTCGTTGATCGTGGCGCAAGGCCACTCGCCACTTACAATACCCCGTCGCGTATTTAAGTCGTCCGCAAATGATTCTATCCGCCGCTCGGTGGAAATTAAACTTCAAGGCGGCCCGATGGACTCTTCCGTCCAACGGACTTGGCCAACGACACGTGCCTTTGGGGGCCGGATGGCCCCTACCGCCGGTCGGCAATCGGGCAATGGACACAAAG